>MU184676.1:42600-67570 GCA_016904865.1 Pissodes strobi | reverse complement strand
CTAACACTTTCTTTTACAATATGCAAATGTGCAAATAATAATTTTTCATCAGCGCTACATAAAAAATAAGACTGTAAAACTTCAACTATTTTTGCAAGGGACCACAATTCCATATAAGATCTATACCAAGCCTTTTATAAATTACTTTCCATATCGACCCAATTTTTATATAAATTTATTTATATAGGATTTCAAGACGTCAAAACATACGTAAGAAGAAAACCAGGCAGGTGCAGTAGCAGTTATTCTACAAGTTTTCCTTATCAAGTACACATTTTAGTAAAAAGGACGTTTATGATAATATTAAGAGATAAAACTCTGACTTACAACAGATTAACAACACACTTACTAATTGCAGTATTTATAGGTAAGTTTATTACAACTAATGTATGTTTTTTTCTTAGTGTAATTGTGAATCAAACGAACTAATTTTCTTTCATTCTCCAACGTTAATGTTATATTCTAATAATATTATAAGTTATTATGATGTGTTTTTAATGCAGTTTTGATTAGCAATGCGTTTTATTTGGAAAAGTTCATCTATCAGGCGGTAATTTTTCCGTGGGATCCAAATGC
This sequence comes from Pissodes strobi, assembly GCA_016904865.1. Classification (NCBI taxonomy): domain Eukaryota; kingdom Metazoa; phylum Arthropoda; class Insecta; order Coleoptera; family Curculionidae; genus Pissodes; species Pissodes strobi. The sequence goes on along the minus strand of MU184676.1, from coordinate 66,994 downwards.
ATTTATTTTTGTGTCCGCTACAGACAGACTTCCAGAATTCCATATTTTTATTAAGATGTTCGTGGATAAAATATACTTTTAAAAGTTGTTTTATTGGCTAGTCAATGATTTGATACTTGGTGTTCGATCAGGAATAATACTCGCCTGCAGTACTCGTCAAATTGTTTCCGAATTACAGTTTTTCCAAATTTCTTTCGTACTTGCAATGTTAATTTTGGTGCACTTTTTGTGGTTATTCTAGATTTCCCGCTTAATCCGCCCATGTTCACGTTCATTAAAAATTGTATTGTATTATTCTGGATTCTATTGTCTCAATTGTAGCGCTCAATGACGTGTTGCGCAGAAGAGGACCACTGGTTTGCCGTTTACTCACTATACTCATTTTTAAAATGAGTCATTAGGCAATTTGTAGTTGTAGCCCGACGACCCATTTTTGCAAAACTTGTTTAACTTTTAAAATTGATATGTCAACAAGATAAAATATGCAAAGCAAAAATATCATCAAATCAATTTTTTATCCGCAACTTATTTTTCTTGATCATTTTCTGTCCATTTATTCGATGTGTATCATTAATGTCTTGTAAAATTGTTATTAATTTTTTATGCTAAAATCATATACTAACATATTAATAAAGCTATATTGATATATTTCTAGTACCTTCTTTCGTTAAAAACGCCTTTATGTATTTACTTATCTCGGAACATAACCCGTTTCAAGCAACTGTATCATATAAGCTGTGAAACACTGTGTATATAACAATATCAGGGGGTAGTTATCTCGGCAGGCGAGTGACCACCCCACAGGCCTCAGTACCTGGCAGTAGGGTAAAAATTCGTATCTCATGCGTTAAAGGACACACCCATAAAATCGTGCAAACAAGAAACCTCGGAAAATGCCGGCTGTCTGGGGATCGCCATTACTGTGAGTGATAGCACGCTGGAGAGTGGCGACACAACACAAACTTCTGTCGATAAAAATGCTACAGCCGAAACTACTTTCGAATACATGATTTTTGCAAAATCAAATATTGTTGGTGATGGGAGTTGCCCAGCAGTGATCTTATACTTATACGGCCATCAAAACCACCACAAACAACTAAGTGAAAACTCCCAGAAATACAAAAGCCAAAATTGATTAGAGTTTCAGGGTCATGCGATAATCGAAGACAATAACATGCAAAACTTCGAAATTTATCATGCTCATGTGGAAAAACCAACTGCATGGGGAACAAGTCTTGAGATACTTGCTCTCTCTGAAATTCAAAACCTCGATGTTTGCATCTACCATAAATAACGGAGAACGACATTGATGAAAATATCTTTGGAGATCAAACTAACAAAAATAAATAAAAGAAAACATACCAAGACGATTTGCCTACTTCTGATGGGTAATCCCAAAGCGGGTCATTTTGAACTACTCAGACCACGTATGACAGATATCGATGAACCCAAAAACAATCATCAAGAAACCTCGGAGAAGATCAAACAGGTCCCTTGATCAAAATAAACAAGACCAGGCTACGAATCTAGGAACTGATCGAGATGTTTTGCTGGCTTAACCGGTAACCACCAAGCCAGGACGAACCCAATAACGCTTGAAATGGAATGATAAAATGGACCGCACTGTCATTCGTGTTAACAAAGCTTGAACCTATATCAACGGAATATCGCTCAGAACTACACAGAATTTTTGCTACAGAATAACCCAATATGGCTGAAGATGTCGCAGCACAAAAATTGATAGACCAGACGCGTGAAAAGCACTGACAGATAAGGGAGAAGCAAATACTATATATACAAATGAGCAACAACAACCACACTTCACACAAACAATAGATAAGCAAACACAATCACCCTCATCTCAAATGTAGAACAAGACTACGTGGAAGAACAAAATCAAATGAAGACCTCAAATAACCAACGGCAAAACATTTTCGAGATCAAACAACAACTAAAAAGAGAAATGGAAACAAGTTCAACGCTCTGGGAAGGTAGCAATCCAAATATAAGAAGCATCCTTCCGAAATTACACTTTAAGAAAGACACAAAAATATTAATAGATGCGATGAACAGGGAAATTATTGCGGGCTGCTTGAATACCGTAAGCACACTGAAAGACGTGCACACAGTAATATACGCAGCAGCCTCAACAGTACTGACATGTAACAAAAACAAACAGAAAACTTTAGAACATAAAAACCATGAACTAAAAACACCAAAAGCACTTAAGTCGCAAAGGACAATTGAAAACAATATAATAAAGCCGATAGCAGCCATAGGAATGCTAATACAACAAATTAAAGAGAATAGTAAAAAACATTGAGAGTATGATAAAAAATAAAGAACAAACAGTTACAGAAACGTTGGATATAGTTAACCAAGAATTAAGAGTATCCTCAGCACATCTAGGTGGTAGATACATAAGCCTACTCGCATCGTCCAGTGAAGGACCACCCCACCAGAAGTAGAAAGTGCTAAGTGGTTTTTCCGAATCACGTTCCGCGTTCGCGCTGGTGGTTCCGGATTCCACAGTAGGAGTATATGGACATGATGGCTCTTCCAGGATCAAAACATTCGGGAGGTAAACTTCTCGGCCATTCGGATTTCCGGGCGCCGGGCGGCCCTGGGAGCCCTTCATGAAACATTTCACAGACAGCAAATATACCCAACTAATTTAGAATAGATTTCTGCAACATAAGGGGCTTAAATACAAACATTAATTCGGTACATCAACATCTGCAAATAGACCACATATACTACCACTTACAGAAACACAAGTATGTTCTACAACCACAAAAGTAAACTACGTCTATCCTAGTTACGGCTTACACTCCCGATCTAGACATACGTTCGGAATATCCCTTTCTGTCCCAAGCGAGGAAACATTCGAACCGAACAACATTGACGTCATGTGGCTCAAGTTCACCGCCAAGAGATTAACCAAGTTCATATGCTGACAGGGACCACATTGGAGGCGTAGAACTCATGATAAATAAAAACTTTAAACATACTATAACTAAATACCAAGCGATATCCGAAAGAGTCATATATATAACAATCAACTTAAATAAGAGATATAGTCTGCAGATCATCCAAGCCTACACACCGACAAGCAAGGCAGAAGAAGAAGAGATCGAAATAGTCTACGAAGATCTGGCCAAAGCTCGCCAAATGGAAAAAGCCCACTTCGTAATAGGCATGGGAGACTTTAATGCCAAGATAGGAGAACGAAAACAGGGAGATACGGACTATGTCGGAAACTTCGGATTAGGCGAAAGAAATGAAAGAGGAGAGACTCTAATTAATTACCTGAACAAAGAAAACCTATACTGTCTCAACACATTCTTTAAAAAACCAAAGCCACGCAAATGGACATGGCGCTGCCCAGACAATAAAACCAGAAATGAAATCGATTTTATCCTTTCCAACAAGAAGACAATATGTAGGGACGTATCGGTTCTAAACATATTTAACACGGGAAGCGATCACAGACTAGTAAGAGCAAAAATTAAAATTAATACTGCAACTGAAAGAAAAAAGCTCCTCAAAAAGCACCGCTATCCTACTAGCGATGCTCTGCAACTAAAAGAAGCAGAATATCAAAACGACCTGCACCAAAAACTAACAAAAATAAAATTGGAGCAACTGGAAATAGATGAACAAGCGCTGTGAAAACTTCGGTAGAGAAGATATGTGCAAGGACACAAAATCACAAAGACGCAAAGCTAAGTCAAGACACACTAAGACTATTGGAAAAAAGACGGAACGCAGAGGACAGAACAACCCAAGAATATGTGGACTTAAACAGGCAGGTCAAGAAAGAAATAAGAAGGCACAAAAGAATGTACAATGCGAAAATTTTAGAGGAAACCATAAAGGATAATTGCAGGATGAAAGTGTTGAGCAAAAAACTTTCGTTGGGTAAAACAAAAATCACAAAAATGCGAAATGAAAATAATATTATAGTACACAACAAATACGACTTCATTAAATCGATTAAAACTTTCTATACTGGCCTCTATTCATCTAAATCTCAAATAAACAGTAAAAAAGATAAACATCATGAATGTCGGATCCGAGGATCTCCCAGAAATCACGGAAGGCGAAATAAACAAAACATTAAAACAAATGAAAAATAACAGATGCCCAGGCGAGGACCAAGTCACCACAGAAATGTTGAAACTGGGAGGGAAGACTCTACAGAAAACAATAAAAATACTGTTAAATAAATGTCTTCACGCAGGTAAAATACCAACCGAATGGTGTAACTCTGAAGTAATACTACTGTTCAAAAATGGCGATAACACAAGCGTCGAAAATTACAGGCCTATATTCCTTCTATCACATTTATACAAACTTTTTACAGAAATTATAACGAATCGCCTAACATCCAAACTGGATTCTTATCAACCGGTTGAACAGGCGGGATTTAGAAAGGGATACAGTACGATAGATCACCTATATACAGTACGTACCCTTATAAAAAAATGTACAGAATATAACGTACCTATACACCTAGCCTTCGTTGACTTCCAAAAGGCTTTCGACACGGTTGAATCATGGTCAATCTTAATGGCCCTACAAAACGCAAGAGTAGACTCGAGATACACCCAAATCATTGAAAGTATTTATAGGGATGCAACAATACATATAAGATTAGATGAAACAACTACTACCAACAGAATACCATTGGAAAGGGGAGTACGTCAGGGAGACACCATCTCACCCAAGCTGTTCACGCTGGCCCTCGAGGACATCTTTAAAAAATTAGAGTGGGACACTAAAGGTATTAATATAGATGGTGTCAGACTTAACCACCTCAGATTCGCAGACGACATAGTCCTAATAAGCAACAACGTCACGGAACTACAGGAGATGCTAAACGAATTAAACCTAGCATCTATAAATATCGGGCTAAATATGAATTAGAGTAAAACAAAAATAATGAGCTCTGAAGATATCAACATACACATTCAAGATAATAACATCGAATGCGTAAATGAATATATATACCTGGGACACACTATTAAACTGGGAAAAGAAAATCAACACGCGGAAATCAAAAGGCGCATAAGATTGACATGGGCAGCTTTCGGCAAACTGGAGCACATTCTAATAAACAACATGATCCCTATAAATTTAAAACGCAAAGTATATAATACCTGTGTACTACCCGTGCAAACATACGGATTGGAAACAATTAGCCTAACAAAAGCATTTGCAAATAAGCATTTGACAACACAAAGAGCAATGGAACGAAGCATGCTAGGGGTCACATTCCGCGACAAAATTAGAAATGAGGATATCAGAAGAAAAACTAGAGTTGCCGATATAATGCAAGAGGCGGCTAAGATGAAATGGCAGTGGGCCGGTCACCTGGCCAGACTGGATAAAGATAGATGGGCACATAAAATAACAGTTTGGAGGCCTAGACAGACCCAGCGAAGCATAGGACGCCCACAGAAAAGATGGGTGGACGAGATTAAGAGGATGGCAGGCAAGCACTCGTTAAGTATAGCAAGGAACAGGGAGACATGGAAGCATATGAGAGAGACCTATATCCAGGAGTGGACAGTTGTGGGTTGAGGAAGAAAAGAAGAAGAAGAAGATATGCTGTCTCTATCGCCCTCCAAGCGATAGAGCCTACAAAAGCTTATGGTGAAAAAAAAACAAATAAATTATATACGCAGAAAAAGACATTAACACCAGGAAACAGTTGTACATTTAAGAGAAGGATGCAAAATACTAGCAGATACAGCATACATCGGCAACATAGCAGCGAGAATAATACACCAGGCAATAGCATTTACATTTAATCTGATATGAACAGGAACACAATATTATAGTTACACGCCAAACAACATAATGAAAAAACATTAGTTGAAATTGTTCTACGAAATAACCATAAGCACTGATAAAACTATACCGCAGAACAGACTATAGATCTAACATTACTGGATAAAAAACAATACTCCATATCAATAGATGTAGCGATACTAACAGATATCACTATCGGCAAAAAAAACACAGCAAAAACAGAGAATTCCTCCTCGTTGGAAATAGCCGTGGAAATAAAGTAACCTAGGTTAATCGGTTATATAAGAGTGAAAATCATGTCATTCATAATATCCACAACAGGCATAACACATAAAATATGTTCGCAACATGTTCAAAAGCTATTTGAATATGTTTTCAAATCTATCGATTTAATTGGTATCAAATTAATATTCCACGCCACTGTGTATTCATCCCAAGAATGCCGCTTAAAAACTCTCGGCGACACTCTTAGCGTCATCTCTTGTCACAACGTTTATCCATCTGCACCACTTTATCGAGATTGCTAGAAGAAGAACGGCTTCGAACAATACAATCAGTATTTCGAAACACAAGTCAGGGTCAGCTATAAGTAGAACGCATCCGGCCAATGCCTTCCTACAGCGACTACCGGAAACAGTCAATTTAGCTTCCCTAAAATTCCGATCTATAATAATCGAATTTTATAAAAGCTAGTAAACAGATTTCGACTAGGTTTGTGTTCATATTCATAAATTTTATTTAGACAACCGGTGATGTTAAGTTTTTGTATAACTTCTCTAGATTTACAATATTTGCCTTTTACTAAAGGGATATTTCAGGAGTGGGGATAAGTTCACACGCCAAGGGAGAAAGGACGCGTCCTCACCTTCTTGAAGAGACTTGTTCAGATACACTCTCCCAAGTAAGTCGCGATAGTTTTGGCTCCCCGTGGCACTCGGCCATGGAAGACTTATTCCCTGACTCTATCACAAGTAAGTCGCTATAGTAAACGCTCCCTGTGGCATTCGGCCATGTAAGTAAACTCACTTATTCACAGTCAGTCTCTCTCAAAATCCGAAAAGTTAACGGCGTTTTTGGCACTCGGCCCATATTCTGTCATTTCTCCCTTGTTCGATTCATTAAAAGTGGCGAACTCAGACTCGTGAAGGTAAATCGACATTCTCGTCGTCTAACAGCAATTTTCCCTCTTTATTATAATATAAAGTTTCCCATAAGTGTTATTTCCATTATCGGAGTGTGCCTATGCGTTCCCAGCATAGCGTGTTTTATATTCCATTTTGTTGCGTGTATTAAAACCGCATTTTTACAAAGGCATCCATGTCATGCTCTCTTCTTAAATTAAAGTTTTCAAGGTGAAATAAACGCTCGACGCCATTGCGCTACCAACCGATGTTATTTATGCATATTACTGCTTATTCTCAATTCACTCCAACTTGGATCATTCTTATTTGCAAGAAATTGAAGTACATTGTATATAAAAGCTATGGAGAGACTTAGTAAGTGTTTTAAGAGACTTTCCCTGTGTTTGAAGGTAAGCTGCTCAACGATTGAACTTTGCTTGTCAATTGGTGAACATATTGTACATAGTAGCTTATTGTGGATATTAAGGTAATATTTATCTTTTTATTATTACTTTTATATTATTGTATTTCAGTAGTTCCGTAGGAACTGTAACAAGCATTTAACTATGTTTGGCTGCAACGTTGTATTTATAACCGTATATTTTCTTAGGATTATAATTGTTTCTACAGTTATTTAGTCTTATAAGTGTTGTTATTCTAATATTGTGTGAAGTCGATACCTAGCACTGACAGAAATTGTCTATGTTCTAACACCAAGAAGTAAATACTTTAAATGTTTATATTTGATTAGTTACGAACTTTAGGCTGTTTTCAAGTAAAATAACATATTAAAATATTCATATAATGCTAAAGGTTTTTGTTTTATTTTCAAATTAACTTTAGAACTAGCCTCTATGGTAATTTATACTACCCTTCTGCAATCTCTGTTTGTTTAGAAACTCGTCCAAGATCGAATCTACAACACAACATATGAAGCAAATTCAACTAGAAACGGAGATACATCATGAAGACATTAACATAGCCCGAACTTTTCTTAAGCTATGAGGCGGGTATGACTTAGTACCCACCCGGCTGCATGGGGAGAAACCGGGAAAAACCCGAGAAAATTAAAACTTAATTATAATAATAATTATAAACCCTTTATTAGAGAAGCATAAAAAATAAGCACTATTCGATTTTATTCTTAAAAACAGTGGCCTAAAAGGCGAAGTTTCACCTAGTACACAGCAAATGCGTATAATAGGTTGAACCTCGTCATTTAAAATAGTGTTACTGTTATTAAGCCCGAACTATTTGTCGATTTATCATCTTTATGTCGTTGACAATCGTTTGAACAACATGTTTCAAAATACATTGATTTTATTTATTTCAGGTTTTCTCTATTTTGGGATAGGCAGAGAAGCAGCTGATATGTTAAATAACTTTAAGTTCATGTTTTTTAGCGTGATGTTTCTTATGCTAACGTCTTTTAACTGCGTAACAACGACATGTAAGTAAGTTTTATATTATGAATATTTATTTCCTATTAATAGTATAATTGTCGCAAGCCATCAGTCAATATAAATATCACTATTACAGGTGAATGCTAACTCAAACTAATTAGAAATTGTCATGTGGATATCGTAAATTTACCCACATACTCGAATTATTTAAAAAATATAAATTAATCTATTGATTGATGTCTATTAGACCAACACACAGAGGTTTGGCGACCTGATCATCCCTTAACAGCAAGCATTAATGAAAATTAAGGAACGCTGGTGCCAGTTAGTAGTTGGGTGAATAAGCACTACGAAGACTCTTATCTAGTGCGGACTACACAATGAGTCGGATCCAGATTAGCATCGCAAAACAGTGAAAAGAATACGTTAATTTAAGAACGCAACTAAACATCACTTAAAAATTTAAGATTTCTGTTAATTTCACTGCGTTTATTAGCGGGTTCTTTAAACCTCGCAAACAATGTAGTACCATCGACCATATATGTTCGGTGGTAGTACTTTCGATGTTACCGTAAAGATTGTGAAGTGTAACTCAACCACAACACATGTAATATTATTTGCACTATATCTCGATAGAGTACTTCGAATAACATTTCCTTCCCATAGCATATTCGAAAATTGTTTAAATCTGTGGGTGGTTATAGTCACCAGAACCCTATTATGGTTCATTATACGTGAGTCAAATACTATACTTTAGCTACAACCTACAATCATACTTAAACATACAAAATATTTAACTAGAAAACGAAATTCTAATACAATGAATAGTTTCGGCGGTAGGATCCTTGTGAAACTTCGTTGAATAATAATACTAGGGATAATTAGTACACTGCTTTCAGCTGTTTCAAAATAATTTAATGAGATATTTTTCTCTACATATGTTTCGACTTGATGAGGCCTTTATCAACAGTAGTTGTATACTAAAATCTAAAATTGTTATACCCTACTAAACCGCCTGACAGTATTTTGTTTTATTGCACTGTCAATTATGCAGGTGTTTACAGAGCAGGTCAGTTGGTCGTTCGTATTTAAAACGTCTGTTTTTTGTGACTTTTGGATTTCTAGGTACTCCAAAGGGTTCAGCCTTGTGCCTTTTGTTTTCGGGTGTAAAAGTTTGACATTATTCGTATCTATAAAATGGTTATTTTCCATACAATGTTTCGCTAAGCCAGGAGTTTTTAATACCATGTAAAATCGATTTTTTGTGTTCTTTAATCCTAAAGTTTCGACCAGTTTGTCCTACGTATACAGCTTCACAGTTCACACAATATATTTTGTAAACACTAGATTTAGATTGTTTGTCAATTTTGTCTTTATTGTTTATTAGTTTTCTCCCTAGATTATTCTGATTAACCTGAATTGTTTTACAGCCAAATTTATTTATTTTTTTTGAAACTTTATCTGTAATTTTCGGAATATAATTGATAAATATAAACGGCTCCTTTTCTAATTCTAATGTGGGGTTATAAAATTGTTTAGTTAAAATAATGTTCTTCTGTTTTTTCTTTTTTTTTTCTGGTTGACAATTTAATAGAGAAAAAAGAGAAGAACATTTTAACTAAACAATTTTATAACCCTACATTAGAATTAGAAAAGGAGCCGTTTAAATTTATCAATTACATTCCGAAAATTACAGATAAAATTTCAAAAAAATTAATAAATTTGGCTGTAAAACAATTCAGGTTAATAAGACTAATATAGGGAGAAGACTAATAAATAATAAAGACCCAATTGACAAACAATCTAAATCTGGTGTTTACAAAACAAATTGTGTGAACTGTGAAGCTGTATACGTAGGATAAACTGGTCGAAACTTAAATATTAGGATTAAAGAACACAAAAAATCGATTTTACATAATATTAAAAACTCTTTTACACACGGAAACAAAAAGCAAAAGGCTGAAACTTTTGGAGTACCTAGAAATCCAAATGTCACAACAAACAGACGTTTTAAATACGAACGACTAACTGACCTGCTCTTTAAACACCTGCATAATTGACAGTGCTATAAAAACAAAACACCGTCAGGCGGTTTAGTAGGGTATAACAATTTTAGATTTTAGTATACTACTACTCTTGGCTTCATCAAGCCGAAACATATTTAGAGAAAAATATCTCATTAAATTATTTTGAAACATCTAAAAGCAGTGTACTAATTATCCCTAGTATATTATTATTGAAATTCTAATATTTACGTCCACCGAGACATCAACACGTACCTATGTTGACATTTCTCGTTTCCATAGTAATGCCACCGAACATTATAATAGACTAGAAGGTCCACTCTCAGTCGGCACTTTTGATGTAACGTTTATAAAGGCGAGACGCCAGGCTTTAGACGAGACGAGGTGAACCGTAGCATGCGGCCTGAGCGGTTAAAGGTATGGTTTCGGTAGAACTGCTCGCAGTAACGTCTGGCCGCGACGTTTGGCAGTCAAGCACCGATCTTTAGGAAAATAATATATGTTTCGGACGCTCTAGCGAAAACACATATATTATCTTCCTTAAGATCGGTGCTTGACTGCCAGACGTTACTGCCAGCAGTTCTACCGAAACCATACCTCCACAAGTATTTCACCAAGTTCCGCGACGCGGCATGGAGAGAAATGCTGGGGGGCGGGGCTTAGAGTGAAACTTCTAGTCTATTGCTAATGTTCGGTGGCAGTGCCTCTGGGATTGACTATTACGAATTCACAATTATATACACTTGATGTTTTATCAGTAATCATAATTAATTGTACCTGTTGTATTATGTATATCATAATGCTCTTATTTAATCGTATGTATTATACGCGTCTATTATTAAATAGTTATAAATAAAATAATTTTAAGATGCAAATAAATGTCATCAAAAATTATAATATAATATATCATCATCCCTATGTGATTTATTCAAAAGAAATTGACACCTACCTACAACCTTTCTTGATAGGGATATAGAAAACATTTTAAATGACGAAGCCTGTAGAGATGTGCCTAAATATGTAGAATTTGCTCTCATATCAAAGCAATGAGCATTCTAGAATACTGAAGAAACATTAATATTGTTTTTTATCGAGTTACCTTATATTTCTTTGAGAAAGCGTTTGAATTTCTGGTTCCAGATATGTATAAGGTTTCACTTATCACTTTTGGACGCATTTCCATTAAAAGCATCGAGTTATTGGTTATACATGCGCCACCATTATATATTTTGTAATATTAGATATGTAAATAAATGGATGTTGTTCGTTGCTGGTGTTTCAGATCTTTTTCTAAATTACTAATTTTTATAGCAATTTATAACAGAACTTTGTGACGATTTAATTTTTTTTAATAGGACGACCTATTTTGTTTTTGGATCAAGAGCTACCCCAGTAATCGGATTTTCGGTATTTAAACGGACTTTTTAAAATCTAAGTAACATTGTTAATTTTTTTGGAACATTTACTTTGCCTTTTAAAAACTCCCACAAAAATGTATCCAACAATGTCAATTCTAGGCTACAAGCTGACGACCATCTTGATTCCAGATCTTTCAATCCATATTCAAAATCTATATTCAAAATCTTGTCTTTAAAATATTTCTGACGACCGCAACATTGGCTCATATGAATAAAAGAGAAGCAAATGCTTTTGCTTAAGTTTTTTGAGATAAACATATTCAGCTTTAATGCAGCAAAAAGAGACGGTGGTAGAGTAAAAGCATTTGCTACACTTTATTCATACGACTGAATATGTGGGGATGTAACGCCTTGCCTGTAAGATAATTTAATTTACATCCATATTGTAATAATGATGGTATGAGGGCGATACGTCTTGAAGGAAAGCCGACATTGTGGTAATTCATGGAAGTCTAAACGCTGAACATTACATCGATAATATGCTAAAAGAACATATTGTTCCTCTATCTTATGGTGTAGGTCCAAATATCATACTGAAGCAAGATAATGAAAAAAACATACAGCAGCCATTATTATAAAGTTCCTACATGAACGAGGTGTTAAAGCTTAGCGGTAATCTATATCATGGATTGGCCTGCGGTCAGTCCCGTTTTAAATCCTATCGAACATATTTGAGGTTTGTTGGACAAACACATTCGGATGCGTCCAAATGCACCGCAAACTCTCCTGTAGTTAGAAGAAGCTCTAGTCGAAGATTGGGGACACATATTTGAACAAAATCTTCGAAGGCTCATAAGAAGCATACCAATGAGATGTCATAAAGTTATTTCTGCTAGTAGAGGAGAAAATACATGAGACATTGATCCTCACACGAACTGAATCCCAAAATGTTTTACACAGAAAGTGCTTCTTCTTTGTTTTTTTTTTGTATTTTTTAAAGTTACTAAGTATTAAGTTTATTAATTTGGTAGGATAACAGATTTGTGGCTAGTGATGACCAAGTGCAAGTCTTGCATATGTGGTCTTGGTCTTGGTCTTGCAGTCTAATAAGTGGTCTTGGTCTTGGTCTTGCAGTGTCCAGTCTTGGACTTGGTCTTGCTCCAAGACTCTTGCAAGTCCTGCACTTTTTTGGTAGAGTTTTATTGGAGGCAAATTGTTACAAAGAAAATTAAAAGAAAACCACGTCCTTTTAAAAAAATAAAGGTTTAAAGAAAGAGACAGTATTTGTCAGTATGATAATTTTGGTTTTTTAATATTACGTACTACAGCAACAAATTTTAACTAGTAAATTATGTAATTTTTTTAAGTAAAAATACTAAAAAAACATTTCGAGTTAAGAAATCACTTGTTTAAGTTTGTCCGTGTCATATTAAGACATCCTGTATTTACAGTTATAAATCGTGGAGTTAACACAAGAACTATTTTATTTAAACGTGCATTTAATTTTTTAATACATGGCTTCCCATAATTGAGTTGAAATGTAAATATTTATCTCTCTTGATAATTTCTGATAATTCTGACAATTTTTTTAGAATAGTTTTCTGTAATAAAATTTCATAACTTTGAAAAAGTATATATCAGTCACTGGATTTTATGTTCTTCTATAAAAATCGATTCTTAGTAGGCCCGTTAGTTGGGCTTTGAAATAAACCAAAATTATTATTGCTCAATGAAGGACTGCACGTCAGTTTTATGCATTCCTCAGCATATGACAAAAATTAGTTAACAATTTTTTCTACTCGCGTGCGGTAAAGTGTACTTTCCTTCGCTCATTATAGAATTGGGAACTTGAAAACTGTAAGTGCTAGAAAGTAGGTTTAATCGAAAAAGTTGTAGGTACGCTATTTCATTTCAAGTTCAGTGCTGCTTTAATAATGATTCCATCTTTTCTTCGTTGCCGGGATATTTTCAAAAAACCAGTAAAGATGGTGAACAAAATGTATAATTTAAGTGGTATTTGCAGGATTATTGGTCAGGTAAAAAGAAAACCAATTATTATTTCTCGCCAACGTTTCGAATTATAGTAACCCATCATCGGGGCTCTGTTAAAAATTTAATAAAAAAAAAAAACAAAACAAGAGCCTTAAGCCCAAACTAAACCTTTCTTAAGTACTACTTTTGTTTAATAAAATACAAATAAACAAATAAGAAAACAACACACTTAACAAGAAAAACCGGTTAACGAAATGAAATAACAGAAAGGATTTCTAATGATAAAATATGTAATGCATATGCATGTCCTAGAAATCATTATTTCTTGTTAAAAGAAAAACAAAAATTCATAAAACTTACCAGAATTGTTCTTTTCTCTCGTACACTTAACATTCATATCTCATAACAGGATTAAAATAGATAATATTGCGGATTACAATGGACATTACAAACAACAAAGAACAATTAAAACACGACAACCAAATTACACATCGTAATACAAGGACGACTGTTGAACTCTGTAGTATATTTTGTCGGCAAAATATGGTAGGTACAAACAAAAATTTAAAAATCAGCAGTGTTTAAAAATATTTTTTTTTTGGTTTTTTGAAAATGTCGAAACTGTAAAAAGATAAATAAAATTTATTATTATGAATTATAAATTCATTAAAATTAATTCATTATTAAAGCAGAATTGAACTAGCAATTAAATATCTTACAACATTTTCCATTTAACCAATTTTTTGTCGAATTTTTATTTCTTATAGTTTTCAAGATCCCAAATACATTCCTATCCTTATCGGGCACATTGTATGTGAAGAACCCAGCAGGATGCTCCAATTTACCACTTTATAACATCACAATCTGTGTATCATTATAGCCTCCAAATTATATTTTTGTAATTATGAGTATAATTTGCTTTTAAAATTTGACTGCTCTTTTTACTTGAATACATACTTATTCATTTACATAGGTACAATGCGGTGACAAATACTGAATATGGTCTAACTTTCCCACAAACAACATTATTTTTGACAAACAAAATTATTTTTGATAAACGTTTATAGGATGTTTTTTCTCCACATCTCGACCCAACAATTCCGGTCCCAGAATTAAGGGCAATATTTCAACAAATGGAAATTGCGGAAAAAAACGCAAAACCGCAAGACTCTTTAATGCTAGGTCTTGGTCTTGCATAAATCTTGCAATACTAGGTCTAGGCCTTGCATAAGTCTTGCACTGCTCGGTCTTTGTTTTGGTCTTGCAAACCTGGAGCTGGTCTTGGTCTTGGTCTTGCTTTTTCTGCAAGACCAAGACCAAGGCCGCAAGACCAAGACCAGTCTCGCTCATTACTATTTGTGGCTTCAGGAATTTCAATGTCTTATATGTATATTATGGTGTATTTGTATGGTGGAAGATTACATGTATGCCAAATGGACTGAATTTTAAAATATGCGAATCATTATTTTATTGCCTTGAAAATATAACAAAATATTTAGTGCCTTATCATTACTTTCATTGCCTAAACTGGATCGTTTCTTGCAAGCAAACGAATTATTCACATTAATTTTGTCATATATTTTTATACTATGAGCGTGTTTCGTTCTGGATATAAAGCCTCATATTCCCTTTTGCATTTCATCTATTATACCCGCATTTAATAATCACTTCATATATTTGGCTGTTCTCTTCGTCTGAATAACCCCTACTCAATAGTAACCTCCGAGAAGACGGTTTAGAATATTTTTGACAAATAAAAATGGAAGCTAATTCGTTTCTAAGGACAATGAAACATAAAACATATGGGCCGTATATTGCGATTACACAGAATATGAACGAATTTAATTGGTGTCTTTGTATCCCAACTTTTATCATAAAACGTCATGTATATTAAAATATTTTGTAATATCAATTAGTAATTATTATTTATAAGAAAGGTCCTTGAACATGAATTTACAAAAAATGTTACCAAACGAAATGAAGGTTATAGTTCGCCCAGCCGCTGTTGACCCTCGAAACGCATGCAATTGCATGCGTTTCGAGGGTCAACAACCGCTGGGCGAACTATATATAGATGTGTGACACATGGAATGATATTGAAATTGTGGGACTTATCCAAAAATTAAACAATATACTACGCATTCCATTTAAAAAATGTAACATTGGTTCGGCACACACTTCTATTACACTTTGTATTACTGGTTTCAGAAAAATTTAGGACACCTTGTATATCTCGCATTTTTTTACATACCGAATATTAGTGACGCATTTATAGCCAATAACCCTAAACATTTAAGATGGCTTAGGCTATTTGGTTTGTACATTAGAGCATTTAGAATTTTTAATTAAATCTGAAACAATGCCATTCATGCACATTTAAGCATGCAAATATAAAACAGCAATTTTAAGCTACATGAAATCAACTGATCAATGTTTTGCATTTGTTTATTTCTAGTTCCTTCCGAATTACCAATTATTACAAGGGAACATTTCAATAAGTGGTATTCATTGAAATCTTACTACTTGGCTCTTACTTTTGCCGACATACCAATTCAGGTACGTATCCAATTTAATCTGAGCGATACTTGTGTGACAGTAATAACTGTGTTAGTAAAAACAGTGCGCATCTAAAGTCCCGTCCCTCATTCTAACTACAAAACGACTTGAAGTATTATAAAATCCTATTCTTTCTGACATAAAATTAGCGGCCGCTAATTAACATGTATACTTAGTTAAAAAATTAATGTTAGGAGTCATTTTGAAGGTTTAGTATAGTATTTTTAATACTTATTTGGAAGTACTAGTCGTTTTAGTGTTTGTCAGAGTGTTATAAACCTTTCCTAACGAGCGGAAGCAAGAAAGGTTATATATTTAAATATTTAGGACCCTGCGAGCGGTATCAAGACCTAAATAGGAATTGAAATGATAATATTATTCATTAAAATAAAACGGGAGCTTTTTAAGCAGATGACAAGAAATCATTGTGGATAAGCCTTGCGTTTCTAAAGATAGCGTAATTCTGCGTTTTATGGTCGAAAAGAAAGACGTTTAGTTAAATTAAATAAATCTAATATATTAACAATTTACCGATACGGCTTTGGTAGCCGTATCTACTTCATATAACATGTTCAATGATACAGAAGTCTGGATTATATACAAATGTGCAGAATTGTACATTGTGTGATTTAAATGACATAAACTAGTAACAGCGTATTATAATATTATAATATTGTTACGTTTTTTCCGTGGGTTCTTAACAAAATTACAACTTGACTATTTTCAACTTATACTCTCTTTATTCACTACCACTGTATACAATTTAACACTTTAAACTACTCTTATAACTTTACAACTAATATCTATTCAACACTCAATGATTAGCTGAACTAACTAACTCGCCTTAGGTCTGCTTATATATAATCTCAAATCTATCACGAATATTCGGGAAGTATTCCGGGGCCACTTTATATGATCTCGACGAGGCCATCGAGACAATTCCAGCGATCCTGAAACTTCGCGGCCGGCCGGGCGATGATTCATACAGACAGAGAAGCGAGCGGCACGGCGCGGCGACTAGTTCTATAGGGTAGCACAAAAACGTTCGGATGGTTGTTAGCCGTGACATTGCCTCCCTCTTAAACCTGATCGTCCCGATCAGATACTGCATGTCCGTGGTATGATTTAAGTCTGTCGAGGTGAACAACTTTCAGTTTGCTTCTGGGACTACGCTGAATTCTATACACAACGTCATTAATTCTTTTGATGACTGTATAGGATCCTTCCCATACTGGCGTTATCTTGGGAGATCTTCCTTTCTTCCTTTGCGGATTATATAACCAGACTTTATCGTTCATCTGAAATCCCATAGAATTAGCTTTGAGATCATATCGTGTCTTCATTCGGTCACTGGCTTTCTCCGTGTTTTCTCTGGCTAATTCATGGATGTATAGTGACTTTTCCTTAAGGGAGTCTGCGTAGTCTTGAATTTTCATATCCTGGTTGTCTGGCATTCCAAATAATAGGTCGCAGGGTAAGCGGAGTTCTCTTCCAAATAAAACCATGGCTGGTGTTAGTCCTGTCGTGTCATGGACTGCTGATCTATAGGCCATTAAAAATAGTGGTATGTGTTGGTCCCAATCCTTCTGATGTTCATCTATGTTTTTTGACAAATGTTCTTCAATGGTCTTGTTAAACCTCTCAACCATGCCATCTGATTGTGGATGTAAGGCGGTAGTCCGTGTTTTATGGATGTTGAGTTAATCACAGACTTTCTGGAAAACATTGGATTCGAAGTTGCGTCCTTGATCTGAATGCAGCTCTAACGGAACACCAAATCTGCTGAATAGGTTATTCACAAGGACCTCTGCTATGGTAACAGCTTCTTGATTGGGGATTGCAAAAACTTCAGGCCATTTACTGAAGTAGTCAATTGCCACTAAAATGTACTTGTTACCATTATTTGTTTCTGGAAAAGGGCCAGCTACGTCAATGGCGATACGTTCAAACGGTAGGCCCACATTATATTGTTTCATTTTGCCCCTAGATCTTGTTTTGGGTCCTTGGCTTGCGGCACAGGTTGAGCACTGCCGACACCACGATTTCACATCCTGGCAGTAGTTGACCCAGTAAAATCTGTCGCGAATCTTGTCAATCGTTTTGTTCACTCCGAGATGAGCACCAGACTTTCCATTATGAACATCTTCCAGAACTTCCGATATCTTCCTCCTTGGTACCACTAACTGTGTCTTCACTACTTTGCCATCGGCGCTTTCCCAGGCTCGTTTAAGAAGTCCATTTTCCACCACCAGGGAGTCCCACTGAGCCCACAGAGTTTTAAAAGCAAGTCCTTTATTTGATATCTCGCTCCAGCTTGGTCTTGGTTGCTGTTCTTCTTTAGCTCTTAGCAAAAGTGCTATTTCACTATCTTCAAGCTGATCCTTTTTAAGTTGCTCGGTGGTCCACTGCTGATCAACCTCAAATTTCGTTAGCCTAATCGGAGTAATTCCTTCTCGTTGATCTACTCTTTGGCAATGCTTACAATTATCCGCGCATGGTCTTCTGGATAAAGCATCTGCATTATTATGCAATCTCCCTGCTCTGTGCTTAACCTTAAGTTATATTGTTGTAACTTTTCAAGCCACCTGGCTACCTGTCCTTCAGGTCGTTTCATATCCAAAAGCCATTTAAGTGCTGCATGATCAGTCCTTATCAGAAATTCTTGCCCATATAGATATTGATGGAAATGCTCAACAGACCGTGCTATTGCCAAAAGCTCTTTTCGGGTTACACAGTAGTTACGTTCAGGTTTCGAAAGTGTTCGACTGTAGTATTCGATAACTCGTTCTTCCCCTGCTTGTACTTGCGATAAAACTGCTCCGATGCCGGTGTTACTTGCATCTGTGTCCAACACAAATTTACCCTTTTGTTCAGGATATCCCAATATTGGACTAGAACATAGAGCCGCTTTTAATTTCCTGAACGCAGAATCGCAGTTATGATCCCAGTTATAATTTGCTCGTTCTTCAGTGAGCTTATGTAAAGGTGCAGCTATATTTGCAAATCCTTCGACAAATCTTCTATAATAAGTACATAGTCCAAGGAAGCTCCGCAGTTCATGTTTGTCGCGAGGACGAGGCCAGTCTTTGATTGCTGTTATCTTTCGTTGATCAGTTTGGATTCCCTCTGATGACACGACGTGCTCGAGAAATTCAACTTTTTGTTGGAAGAGAAAACATTTCTTTGGATTCAGTAAGAGCTGAGCATTCTTGATCCTAGTAAAAACTTCATGCAGGTTTTGTAGGTGCTCTTCGAAAGTTTTTCCCATTACCATTATATCATCAAGATAGACCAGGCATGTCTTCCAAGTGAGGCCTCGCAGAACAACTTCCATAAGACGCTCAAAAGTAGCGGGGGCATTGCATAGTCCGAAGGGCATAACATTAAACTGATATAAACCACTTCCGGTAGAGAAGGCAGTCTTTTCCTTATCCTGTTCGTCAATGCCTACTTGCCAGTATCCGCTCTTTAGATCTAGTGTTGAGAACCAATGAGAACCTGCTAGTGTCGTCAACGTGTCGTCAAGTTCTGGGAAGTGGATAGCTGTCCTTCTTGGTGACGTCATTGAGCCTTCTATAGTCCACGCAGAATCTGGTAGTCCCATCCTTCTTGGTGACTAAGACAACAGGAGATGACCATGGACTTGACGACTCTTCAATAATTTCATCTTCAAGCATTTTATCCACTAATGTGGTAACCTCTTGCTGCTTCGTCACTGGTAACCGCCGAGGATGCTGCCGTATGGGGTGAGCACTCCCGGTGTCGATTTTATGTTTTATGATGTTCGTTCTTCCAGTATTGCCATTTTTCCTTTCAAAGGCTGTGCTCTGCTCTTTGATAAATTGTGTAGCTCTCTTCAGTTCTTCGGAAGACAGATGTTGCCACGACTTCTGGAAATGTTCTAGGAGTTCCTTAGGTGATGTTGAGGGTGCTACTTCTGACTGCGTTTCGCAACTGGCTACCCACTGCACCGGCTCGCAAGTGGCTATTACATCTCCTTTATTGATTTTGATGGGATTGGATGAAAATTTGCTATCCTTATCGGTATTTCGCCGTCGGTTTTGACTAGTGCTTTGCCTACGAGGTGTTTGCAAGGCAAATCGTGGTGTTGGATAAGTCCAATGCAGCCTCCAAAATCCTTCTCCAATTTCCCAGAAATGATCTGCTCTGTATTTCCGCTTATTCTGATAGTACATGCCGCCACTACTTGAGTCGGTGTGCCATTGTCTGTTTTGTTAAGGATGAACTCTTCGGTGCCAAACTTCAAAAGATTGAGCTTGCTGTCAAAAGAGAATCCATGTTGGCCAATGAGATCCATTCCCAAAATAAATTCGTCTTCAATGTCGGCTACTAACACTGTGGTGTAATTTAATTCTTCCAAGTTGAAGTTCAATATCCATTTCTCCAAGTACTTCAGCTGTCTCGCCGGTAGCCGTACGTAAAACTACATTCTTTGATATAGGTAGGACTTTTACTCTATTT
Source organism: Pissodes strobi (assembly GCA_016904865.1). Taxonomy (NCBI): domain Eukaryota; kingdom Metazoa; phylum Arthropoda; class Insecta; order Coleoptera; family Curculionidae; genus Pissodes; species Pissodes strobi. The sequence continues at coordinate 46,241 of MU184676.1, read as the reverse complement.
ACTCTGTTGCACCTTATCAAAGATACCGCCGCACCAGTGTCAACAGTAATGGTTATGGCCCTTCCGTTGATCTTTCCTGTAATAGTTAGACTGTCGGCGGCTTTTCCTAGGCTTTTTATGGAGATGATCCTGGGGTCTTTATTTTCCTTAACCAACACCCGCCCCGCAATGTTGACTAATTGAAGTTTTCTTCATCTTCTTCGTCTCTGGATGGAGATCTAGACCGTAGTTGTACTCGGCAGTCTCATTTGAAATGCCCAGTCCTGCCACATCTATAGCACTGACTTGATGTATTTCGTTTACGTGGCCTATCTTCAATTGGCTCCCGGAATTTCCCTGTGGCCTGAAGAACTTCCGCCAATTTCTTCAAAATTTCGCCCATCTCAGTTAATTCACAGCTGTTTATCGGCTTTACTTCCTGGATGGATACGGCCCTGATTTTTGGCTTGGAGATGTTACAGGCTGCCTCGATTTCTAGGGCTCGACCCAAAGCTTCGCTGCTGTTATCAAATTTGGCTAGGCGTAGCATTTTCTGAGTTTCTGGATCTCTAATACCATCCACGAAATATTGGGCAGCAAGTTCCTCATGAAATTCCTCTGTCGCTCCCGGGTAGGCCAATTGAATGAGTCGTCTAATGTCTGCCTCATACTCTTGCAGGTTTTCACCAGGCTTCTGATGTCGGGACTTAACTTGTGCCTGATACAGTTGTCTTCTATGTTGGTCTCCAAATCGTCTCTCCAGGGCAGTTGCAAGTATGTCATATTTCCCTTGTTGGCTGATGGAAATGGTCTGCAGTAGTTCCAGGGCAGACTCACGAAGCGCTACCACTAGTGATGTAGCAATTTCTTCGTTATTCCAACCGTTGGCAACAGCAGGGGCTTCAAATTGCCTTCTGTACATTGTCCAGGAGGTTTGACCGTCATACGTTGGAGGTTTGATGTTATGCCCTGTGACGAATACCCTCTCGGTGGGTCCTTGATTTTTTAGTCTGATAAATTCTGCTTGTAGATTCCTCATTTCTTGCTGTACGTTTCCTACTTCTTTTTGTACACTCCCAACTTCTTTTTGTACATGTCCAACTTCTTTTTGTATATTACCTACTTCTTTTTCAAACTTCTCATTTTGCCCGTCCAATATTTTCTGTAATTTTCCTTGCTCGCCTACAATCACATCAATCATCCATTTCTGAAGCTGGTCCTGTTCTGCTTACCTTCTACGATCATCCTCTTCCCGTTCCGCTTGCCTTTTATCTTCTTGATCTTGTAAAATTTTCTGAAGGCGGTCTTGTTCTTCTTTCCTTTTATCTTCCTGGTCTTGTAAGATTTTCTGAAGCCGGTCCTGTTCTGCTTGCCTTGTATCTTCCTGATCTTGAAAAATTTTCTGAAGACGGTCCTGTTCTGCTTGCCTTTTATCTTCCTGGTCTTGTAAAATTTTCTGAAGCCGGTCCTGTTCTGCTTGCCTTTTACGTTCCTCCTCTTCCCGATCCACTTGCCTTCTACGTTCATCCTCTTCCCGATCCGCTCGCCTCTCAGCATTTAAATTATCCATGAATTCGACCAACATTTTATTTATTTGCTCCATTTCTGCCGTTTGTTGCCTTGTATTGACCATAGAATGTTATAAAATTTTACCATAATCCACCAATCAAACGGTCTCGTTGACGTACTTGTACTTGTTCTTTCCTCGAAAAATACTTCTCAAGTCCGGTCCGTTCACAATCCGACTTCTGACACCAAATGTTACTTTTTTCCCGTGGGTTCTTAACAAAATTACAACTTGACTATTTTCAACTTATACTCTCTTTATTCACTACCACTGTATACAATTTAACACTTTAAACTACTCTTATAACTTTACAACTAATATCTATTCAACACTCAATGATTAACTAAACTAACTAACTCGCCTTAGGTCTGCTTATGTATAATCTCAAATCTCTCACGAATATTCGGGAAGTATTCCGAGGCCACTTTATATGATCTCGACGAGGCCATCGAGACAATTCCAGCGATCCTGAAACTTCGCGGCCGGCCGGGCGATGATTCATACAGACAGAGAAGCGAGCGGCACGGCGCGGCGACTAGTTCTATAGGGTAGCACAAAAACGTTCGGATGGTTGTTAGTCGGGACAATATTTAAAACAAACGAAAATTCGTTTCGTTACACGTATGCGGCTCTTGGACACAAGTAAAATTAGGTTACGAACTGGTCAAATCAAATGGCTGACATCTATCAGGAGACATATTACTACAATTATTAGAACGCGTACAGGTCACTGCCTAACAGGGAAGAACCTATACAGAATAAACATAAAGGATAACCCCCTTTGTGATTGTGGTAAAGTTGATGATCTTCATCATATTTGAATGTCCCATCAACTTCATCGCAGGCCATAACTTATATAATGAATTCATTGATACGAAATTTAGTACTCCATTAACCCTACAATGCGCTTTCTAAACCGCAATAAAATTAAGCTATAATGCTCAACTTAAATCATCTCATTTTATTCCAGATTCCCTGCTGTCTGCGTGTGATATTTGTACATATTGAACCTTTGTTGTGCTCGTTTTACTAACATCCTAAAGGCTTTGTAATCACACCAAGCTTAAGTTTTTTACCTTGTTCAATACTGCTAACAATTTTTACCTCATAGCACTTTGAACTTCTTCAGCTATTCATTAGACAAGCCAGAGGTCACGATATGGTTGCGAGCCAGACAACGCGTGGTCCCTATGGAATCAAACTGGCAATTGCTTAGAAGCAAAGCCATCAACCCAGATAGAAAGAAAAAAAGATATCTAATCCATTATTCTTATGGCATCGGCGGGTGGAGTGACTTGATATTCCATATGAACAGCAGCGACGTATGATCTCAAATATTATTTAGTTTCATAATGCGGTACATAATAACACAGTCTATTTAGTCTATTGATATTCTAACCGGACCAAGCACCAGTTCCAGCACTTGGCTATTCGAGCAATGAGTTTCACGACGCGCCTCATGCGCAACATGCTCTAAAAGGATCTGACAGGATGGGGGGTTGCAACGGGACCTGCCCAATATTTTTTCTGCGACAAGGGGAGCTCAACGGGCGCACTCTTGTAACTTAAAGATCCTGGAGTCTCTACTGCTACAAATTTGGTTATGCGGACGATAACTGATATCTCATAGGAAATGCAGTCATTCTTTTCTGCGATAAGGGGAACACAACGGATCCTGCCTCGTAATTTATATATGTTTTTTCTTTTTACCTGAGGTGCATAGTTATGGTACATCTGCCATGTAAAACCAATCGGAATAATTTAAATATTATTCAGACACAAATACACACACGTCAACAATAGGTAACAATACTGCCTGAATTCGTGCAAATAGGCCGTCGTCTACTACTACCCTTTTCTATACGGATTAGGCCCTGCATTTTATACCAGTAGTGAAAACTATGCTGTGATTAGACTTGTATATACAGGGTGCTACAAATTCGAGTGCATGCATGGGGATCTCGGGAACCGTAAGAGATACGAAGTCGGTTAAATTATGGCAAAGTTGTGCAATTTGATGGCTAACAAGATGCAGTTTTGAAATTTAAAAAATTCCGAATAGTTCCGGAGATATTCGTAAAAAACCGAAAAGCAG
>MU184676.1:27595-38503 GCA_016904865.1 Pissodes strobi | reverse complement strand
CACTCCCCGTAATCAAACTCCTCTCACCAGTTTGACGTTCCTGCCAGGGATTATGCTTATTATGACTATTGTCGCGCCAATAAATTAGGACTATTATGCTTATCTTGGCACTAATAAATTTTGATTATTATGATTATCTTGGCATAAATAAATAATTATGAGTACCATGATTATCTTATATACCTACACGGTATCACCAAGAGCTGCGCTCCCTTATTTTGTATGGCAAGTTTTCCTTAGTCTTACATATTATCCTGTCTCAATCTTAATCTGATCAATTTGAGATCAACTAGAAAAACATTTTAGGGCAAATCCCTGATCAATTCTAAATTAAATAAATAAATCTAACTATACACTTGCTTTAAATTAACTGTGCTGTTCTTTCCGCAAAAAGCCCTAACTGTCGCCAATCTGTCTACACGTTATTGCAGCTAATGATATTTTTATGGTTTCTTGGCAAAGAGATTTACAACTTTAGTCTATTAGCTGGCCCTCGAGGTAATTGAAAGATAAGTCTGTTTTATTTTGTCAGTAATCCGTTGTTTTTATTAATTAATTAAATTCCCTACTGCTTGAACTTTAATTTTATTTAAACTTGAAATCTTTACTTATTGATTATAACACATAAATTATTTGAAGAGATTTTAAGAATTTACGGTCCTTCCTGAGTCTAGCCAAAATTTTACCTGCCCTTTGCGACAAGAAAATTGGATTGAGCCCTTATGTACGTGCCCCCAGAATATAGAGTTACATAAAATTAAAATAATGAAAGTATAAATATTGCGTAATAGAATTGGTTCTCACCTAGAATAGTACACATGGAAACGTTGTTTTTGTCCAGTTTTCCTTCAGATTGGATTGTTGGATGACTTCGTGTGGATCGCGGCATTTTTACTTACAAACTTTAGATCGTGATATTGGGTGAGCTTTGAGCTCTCAATTAATGATACCTATAGATCTATGGACACGTCCTGTATCACCTGTACCAGCCGATGAACATTGTCCAGGTGACACAGCACACGTCTATATTAGTAGCTAGGAGAATATCCGCGGAGTCATGGCGAATTAAGTCACTGTATATTAAATCCGTTCCTCTGCTTGGATTTTCTAGGTTGTATAATGTGCTTTGTGGAACATTTAGGGCTTCGAACGCTTTTTGAATTGCCTTAAATCGAGATCCTAAATCATTTTGAAAATAACTTACTACATTAAGCTTTACAAAGGCTCCTTTGTCTAGCGTACTGCATCACTCTGGAACTCAATCCTCGGACATCTGTTTCGCCCTAATTACAATCTACAGCTATTCAAGAACCATGGCAATCAACATCTTCGCACACACGCCCCTCGTCGAGTACCATAGGATCTACTTTTCGTGTGTGTGCGCCACTGCCTTAAAAAATATAAAAAAGTTTTTTGGATTTATCGGAATATCGCATTTTGGTAGTGTATTTTTGCGTTATTAAACGACATTAAATGTTCTAAAGATGCATTAAATATTAATAGTTCAAGTATATTTATTGTCATTGTGGATATAAACAACATTGGATCGTCAACAATAGTGGACAAGAGACAATGTAAAACTTTCAATAAAACCACTTTGTCGAACTTACAGTATTGTTCTTATTTTGTTTATGGTAATCACAACGTCACCGAACATTAACAATAGACTAGAAGGTTCACTCTAAGCCCCGCCCCCAGTATTTCCCTCCTTGTCCCGTCACGGAACCTGATGAAATGCTGGTTAACCACTCAGGCCTCGTGCCACGTTTCACCCCATCTGGTCTAAAGTCTGGCGTCTCGCCATTGTAAGCGCTACATCAAAAGTGCCGACTGAGCGTGGACCTTCTAGCCTCTTGTTAATGTTCGGTGACAGCGTGTTTCGGATGGGAAGTATCTCCAACCGTTTTCAGGTGCAAGTAGCTGCAACTTGAAAACGGTTTGAGGTGATACTTATTGATAAGATACTTATCCCCATCTGAACTTTTGTACCCCATTAACAAAATAAAGGCAAACTTTTATTTTAATTGAGGCTCGGCAAAGTCATGTTATCTCTCATATATCACTGAAATAATGATCCAGAATTTATCTGAGGGGGGGGATTTAGAGTAAAAGGACAAAACACTAAGAAAAAATTCACAGTCCTTCACAAAGATGCAACCGGGGTAGACATTGAAAATGCCAAAGCAGAATGCAACGCTTACTAAATTTGAGATCTGAGAAAACTTATAATTGTGTGGAAATATATTAGTTGATAAAAGTTTGGGTGAGATCAGGTTAGATTACGTAAGTTTACTTTACCAAAATATACCAAATAAATGCATATTACTTAAAGTTTCGTTCTTTCTTACAATTTATAATGTTATAAGTGTGATTGAAAAAGCAAAATATCATTTGAATTCGAGTCGTCTGACATTCCTCAATCTAACGATATAAGACAGGACTAGTCTGTCGTGAGAAACTAAAAGTTACCCTCACCAAACAACAATCAACATGTAAAAAATGAATTTTAGCAGATAACGTAAGTTTAGTTTACCAAAATATACCACATAAATGCATATTATTTCAAGTTTCGATAGTTTTAAAATTTATAACATTAGTGGTAGTTGTAAAAACTGCATTCGATTGTTTTCTCAAACGCGGTTAGTTTCACTTAGTATCAACTTATTTTAGTCATTTGAGTCGGTTCCAATATGATATAATCAATTTTAATAGATTTGATTAGTTTTGGTTAGTCGTCTAATCAATTTTCGATTAGTTTCACTTAGTCTCAACTTTTTTTTACTTATTTGAGCCGGTTCCGTTACGCTATAATCAATTTTAATAGATTTGGTTAGTCGTTTAATCAAATTTCGGTTAGTTCCACTTAGTCTCAAATTATTTTAGAGCTGGTTCCGATACGTTAAAATCAATTTTAATAGACTTGGTTAGTTTTGATTTATTAGTCATCTAATCAACTTTCGGTTAGTTTCACTTAGTTTCAACTTATTTTAGCTATTTGAGCCGGTTCCGATACGTTATAATCAATTTTAACAGATTTGGTTAGTTTTGGTTTATCGTCTAACCGAGTTTCGGTTAGCTTCACTTAATCTCAACTTATTGTCGTCATTTGAGTCGGTTCCGATACGTTATAAATAAGTTTACTTAATTTGGTTAGTTTTGGTTAGTAGTCTAATGAACTTCCGGTTAGTTTCACGTATTCTCAACTTATTTTAGTAATTTGAGTCGATTCCGATACGTTATGATCAATTTTAATCGATTTGGTTAGTTTAGTCGTCTAATCAACTTTCGGTTAGTTTCACTTTGTCTCAACTTATTTTAGTTATTTGAGTCGGTTCCGATACGTTATAATCAATTTTAATAGATTTGGTTAGTTCTGGTGAGTCGTCTAATCAACTTTCGGTTAGGTTCACTTAGTCTCAACTTATTTTACTTATTTGAGCTGGTTCTGATACGGTATAATCAATTCTAATAGATTTGGTCACTTTTGGTTAGTCGTCTAATCAACTTGCGGTTAGTTTCACTTAGTCTCAACTAATTTTAGTCACTTGAGACGCTTCCGACACGTTATAATTAAGTTTAATAAATTTAGTTAGTTTTGGTTAGTCGTCTAATCAACTTCCGGTTAGTTTCACTTAGTCTCTACTTATTTTAGTCATTTCAGTCGATTTCGATACGTTATAATCAATTTTAATAGATTTGGTTAGTTTGGGTTAGTCCTCTAATCAACTTTTGGTTAGTTTCACTTAGTCTCGACTTATTTCACTTATTTGAGCTGGTTCTGATACGTTATAATCTATTTTAATAGATTTGGTTAATTTTGATTAGTCGTCTAATCAATTTGCGGTTAGTTTCCCCTTCCTAAATCTGTGGTTAGTTTCACTTAGTCTCAACCTATTTTAGTCATTTGAGTCGCTTCCGATACGTTATTTAATAAATTTGGTTAGCTTTGGTTAGTTGCCTAATCAACTTCCGGTTAGTTTCACTTAGTCTCTAATTATTTTACTTACTTGAGCCGGTTCCGATACGTTATAATGAGTTTTAATAGCTTTGGTTAGTTTTGGTTAGTCGTCTAATCAACTTTCGGTTAGTTTCACTTAGTCTCAATTTATTTTAGTCATTTGAACTGGTTCCGATACGTTCTAATCAATTTTAATAGATTTGGTTAGTGTTGGTTAGTCGTCCAATCAACTTTCGGTTATTTGCACTTAGTCTCAATTTATTTTTACTTATTTGGGCGGGTTCCGATACGTTATAATCAGTTATGCATAAACCGTGTCGTGACGTTCACTATAATTTTCCGTGTCGTGCTGCGACCTTGGAAACTTACTGCCAAGAAACCAAAGTATTCATCTGAACCGGCTGTACGTTATAGTCAAATATAATGTTTCTGGTTAGTTTTCGTTAGTCGCCAAAATTTGGTTCGTTTTGGTTAGTTTTTACTTACTTTAATTGGTGTAACCTATTTCGAGACATTTTAGCCCGTTTTTCTGCTTTTGGTTACTTTTGATTAGTTTTGGTTAGTCATTCAATCAACTCTCCGATATGTTATAACCAATATTAATGTTTTTGGTTAATTTTGGTTAGTCGCCAAAATTCGGTTAATTTGGGTTATTTTTATCTTACTATAATATTTTTAATTTGTTTCGATCTGTTTTAGCCATATGGTGCCTTTGGTTAGTTTAGGTTAGATTGGGTTAGGTTGGGTTAGATAGTCGTGGTGGGTAGTCGTTCAATCAATATTCAGTTAATTTCAGTTAGTTTTAATTTTAGTCAAAGATATTATTATATTAAAGATATTAATGCCAAAACGTTATAATCGAACTTAATGTTTTTGGTTAGTTTTGGTTAGTCGCCAAAATTCGGTTCGTTTTGGTTAGTAACTTACTTTAATATTTTTAATCTGTTCCGATACGTTTTAGCCTTTTTGGAGCTTTTGGTTAGTGTGGTTCGGTTAGTCGTTGAATCAACTTTCGGTTAGTTTTAGTTAGTTCCAATTTATTTTAGTAATTTGAACCAGATCCGATAGGTTATAACCAATTTTAATTTTTATGGTTAGTTTTGGTTATTCGCCAAATTTCGGTTACTTTGAGTTACTTACTTACTTTTATTTTTTCAATTTGTTCCGATTCATTTTAACCCTTTTTGTGCTTTTCGTTACTTTTAGTTAGTTTGGGTTAGTCGTTCAATCAACTTTCGGTTAATTTCAGTAAGCCTTAATTTATTTTTGTCATTTGAATCGATTCCGTCCTCGGAAACAGACTAAAGCAGGACGCGCACTGAATCGACTCGGATCGGTCGGCTCGGAACGGTACAAATGGCAGATTTTGCTATACATGTAATTAAATGCGTTGCCGCGCAGTCGATCGAACCGGTCGACTGTCGACCGGTCTGATCGAGTGCGCGACAACACATTTAATTACATGCATAGCAAAATCTGCCGATTGTACCGTTCCGAGCCATTAGCGGCTAGGTCGCGCCGGTCTAAAATCGGTCCCGATGACGGAATACTGCGTGCGACGTCTCCCTCTCTCTCTTACGACTCCCACGCTATCTAGTGTATGTGGCGATGACTCAAGCGATTGTATTCGCGCTATGTCTTCGTGATGCAATCAATTTGCAGTATGAGCCGTGGTGGTCTAAGAGGTTTAGATGGTTGGGTCTCAATTATGTGGCTATCGGCGGCGGCCGGCGGCTCAGGTCCAAACCCCGTTGCTTTTTTTATTTTTTTTACGGTTAAGTTTCTAAACAGTTTTTTCTTGATTTTGGGTATGTCTTGGGTTAGTTTTGGTTAGCAAACAGTTTTTTTCTTAATTTTGAGTATGTCTTGGGTTACGTTTGGGTTAGCCCTTGTTAGTTTCCTTTTCTTGAGGCCCCGTAGCGAGCGGTAGCGAGCGGAGGGCCATACGAAAAGTGAAATATTACTTACTGTAATACGTGCCCGTACTTTGGATGCACTTTTTATGAAATATACAGCAGCTTGCATGTGTTTCCTCGAATACATCACAATCGTGTCGGGAACGATTTTAGACCGGCGCGACCTAGCGACTAGTTTCCGAGCCGACCGATCCGAGTCGATTCAGTGCGCCGCGTCCTGCCTGCTTAACACAATCTCTCACGTATATTACGTGATGTGCCAAATGTAGCATGCACTTTTTCGTGATTTAATACCCTATAATAGGAAAACAAAAACATTTCCAATGTTAAAAATAACAAAATCAAGCAACTCAATTATTATATTAAACATTTTAGATCTACTTGATCGAAAATGTAGCACATGAGCATTATTATTTTTTACCAAATATGGCATTCAACACATTTTTATATTTTTCTATTACTAAATAGTTGAACTATTTTGCCGAATAGGAACACAATTTTAAATATCTTCTTTGGCTTCCAAGACTTATTTTGACACCATGAATATTAGCCTTTATTAAATATCAACATTACTGTTCTGGATATTGATTTAATTTATTAACTACGTTCATATGATGCATATTGAAATTATGATTATTATTTAGTTTTATACTATTTAATTTTAAAGTACTTTTGCCTTATGTCTTTATAATAATGGGTTACTTACTTTGACTTATTGATTTACATTTACTCCTACAAATATTTTATAGAGAAAAGCATTTTCTTGAAATATAATATAGTAAGTTTATTATAATAAGTGGAGAACTTCGTGTATGTGTAGTAAACCTCTTAAATTTTTCAGGTATATATTACATAGTATCTGTCTACCCAGTTTACCTAAATTCATGAATATTGAAGCATTATCACAGCACTTTCACCAGGGTGTGACGGCCAAACGGTCAAACGGCTCAACTTAAAAGGAAACTTTTTACCCTCGATTTCCATAATCTATCTAAATCCATCATTTAATTCTACCGTGGTCGGAAATGGCCAGAAATCTAAAAATAAATTCCATACCGCTTCGATCAAATGCTAGGGCAAGCAAAAAGTGAGATTAGGGAATGATAAAATCGGAATGAATAAACCGTTTAATCGCCCTAATTTAGTAGGTAATACAAAAATCTGAATTCCAGGAATTATTTGTTGATTTTTTCTATTAGGATTTATGTTAGGAAAAATTGAACCTATGCATATAAAGATATTAATGCCCAGTGGCGGCAAAATTTAATAATTGAGGGAATACGATTATTGGCCCATTTTTTCATAGAAAGTGCACTTCATAGAAACAAAACTCGGACAGTTTACAAATGGATGTCGGTCCTACGCTTGCACAAAGAAAATAAATTACATTTTAGCACGATAAGCTTCATCCCACAGCGAATTAACTGTAATGGTGTGTTTGAATAATATATTTTCGAAAAGCTGGATTTAATGTTTTGGTTCATTTTTATGACCTGTGCGAAGCCCTAACATCTTTTATTGAGGGGGTATATTATGGAGTGGTTACGTAAAATTAATTTAATATACAGAGCTGGACTCAACATAATGTTATAATAAAATAAACCTATTTTTATTTTGCGTTAGTTAATTGATATGAGTGAGGTCTTACTTTGTGCATGACACTCCAAGCTACGTTTGTGACAAATTTCAATTTTAAAAATTTGTGATGTAAAATTCTAGCTGTTTGTCATCATTTTCTTCAATAAGACATATATCAATTAGCTACTGTGTCGCCACTTGATTCATAGTACTATCACAGATTACCTAAAACAGATGCGAATCCTTTAATATTTTTTCTATACTGCATTGTCTTGACCTTGGCCGCTAGCGACTTCCCGCTCGAGTCTCGAGCGGTAGAGTTATAAAAGTTTCTTGCACCAATAACATAGTTTAACCACACCTTATTCAATACCATCTTTGGACTCTGGTTTATATGGCCGTAAATTGTGATGAAGATGTTTTGCCTCATCGGTTTTGATTTGTATAAAACAATTCTAAATATGACTATGAAATTTGATTTCTTATTCTAGGGTATATTAAAGCATGTGGATAACGCATATGTCGAGATTTAAATGTTTGAAAAACCTAACTTCATCTTTTACATACATTAATGACTGCTGCCACAATAACATTTTCTAGTTATTTGTTGAAAATAAAATCAGTACGACAATTTTTTCAGCTTCTACATTGAAGGTTGTGAACAAGAAAGTTACTCTTAGCCATAAAATGTTTTTATTCACCAAAAAATTAAAGATAGGATAAAACGTTAATTTTTCTAAGGTTTTTTAAATTTTTTACAACGTTTAAGATCTCTGTTTGCATATTTTATTGTGTAAAATAGCTGTTGGGGAAACACCCCAATAAGTGTATTAACTTGTCATTTTTCACCGTATAGTTTGGTGATAACACCCTGTATGTATGTAGTATAAATGTATGTAGTATAATATATAATAGGGTCCGTCATATGCTATGATTCAAATAAAGCGAAATGACACAGCATCCAGAAAAACGTTTGGAATCGTTCTCAATTTTATAGATCTCCGTCAGTATTGTGCAAACAATAATGTGTCAAGTAAAGAAAGAAAACAGTTTCTATCCTTTCAATCTCAAATGAATGCGGCATTTGCGCCACCTCCCACTCTTTATTTGGTTTTGGCGCCAGGCCGCCATCTAGAAGCTAGAAGAAGAAATTAGTTTTATTAGTGCCTTGCTAACACTCCAGTGAGCTAGACTGGTCTCGTCACCGCTCTCTAGCCAGTGCAGTTCCAACTTTCTCTCGAGCAACAGCGAAATTGCTGGTTCTCGTTTTCGCGCCAAAAAATTCACACCCAAGAAGTGACAAATACTTACAAGAGCAGTTTGACCCAATACCTCAAAGCCAGAAACGACGGCAACGTAGTATCTCTGCTCCCTTGTAGTTGAAGAGAAGAATAAAAATGGCGCCTGCAAATTGGCAGTAAAGGCAATCCATTCCAAACCCCAGCAAAGCGAATACATAAATCCAATGTGTAAAGTTTAATAGGCTACCCCTAGGTACGATACCAGGAGAGAAAATAGGATATCAAGGTATTTTGTAGAGTGACAGGAGAGTTGGAATTTTAACGACACACTTATCATTTTGATATTAACAAATCAAGACTTTTTTGTAGCTACTTAGTAATAAGTAACTTGTTATATTTCTAGATTTATGAGAGTGAATGAGTGAATGCAAGATAGTAGTATTTAGAGATTGTATATATTTTTATATCAATTGCAAATGCATATTTGCATTATTGAAGTATGTTAATATACCTACCTGGTTTCAATTCACATAATCTATGTGTGAAACCCCCACCACCCTATTTAGTACAGTCCACTAAAATTTTCTTGTGGTTAATTATACAGTTAATTAGCCGCCTACACCTTTATGGTTTAAAGCATTAATTAATAAAATTAATTTGTTTGTATCGACCAATAGCCTTAACCAAATAAATAATTTAATTACATAAAATAAGGAAAATCCCGAACATGGATGTTTGAAGGGTATAGACTTAATTTTTTCTAAATAAGTTTTGGTAACGTTTATCTCTACCAGTGCCGGATTTACGGCGGTGCAACCGGGGCGCAAGCATTTTCATTTTATATAAAATTTATATTCAGTGATGGAATCTAAAAACTAGATACAATTCTTCACACGGTTCTCTCACTAACTTAGTTCTTAGTTCTTCTTCTTCTTAGTCATTTGTTGGATTATTTTATTTTATTTATCTAATAATTATTTGAAGCATGTTGTCAAAAACAAATCGATGCGGAAAGAAGTGTGTCGAAGAGGTATAAATTAAACATATACAATGACTGAAAGTAATAAAATAAAAGAGAACAGAGAGCTCTTAGTTTGTATTTGTAGCTTTGGTTTTTGTCTTTGTGATCAACTTTGGTCGTTTGAAGAAACTCAGAGTGGTCACACAGTTCTCGTACGGTTGATAGACCAGGGTCGATAATTTTTGAGACCAAAAAAAAATTATAGTAGGATGAACCCTATTGGAATAGGAAGAGAATGCAACAAAAATGAAAGGAAAAATAATTTACGGGCGATCTGAGAGCGGGAAGGGGCTGAGTTTTTAAGGGTAAAAAACGGTTTATCTCGATTTCCGGCAAAACTACAAGTCCTATGAAAAAAAGTTAAATGGCAAAGTTGTAGGTAATAAAAAGGTCTACAACTTTTGTTTTTACACTTTTTTCACATAACCTCAAAATTTATGTGAAAGATTCAAATAACCAAGTTTTTGATTTTTTATTTTAATATTTTGCAAAAAAAATTATTTTTTCACGAAATGTTGTCAAAACTTACCTTTTTATGTCCCAAACACACAGTAATCTTTTTGATTTAAAATACCAATTTTTTCACTTTATTTTGACTTAATATCGAAAAAGCACTCTAATTTTCAATCGAAAATTCTCACGTCAAAATATCTGCTTTTTTTAAAAAGTACTAAAACTGAGCTTTATCCACAATACCGAAACAGAATTTTTGCACTCTACGCCCGTTTTGCTAACCATGTTAGAATCATCAGGAGATGATTAAAACTAAAATTAAAATCTACCTAACTCCCTTTTATACTACTGTTTGCTCAATCAAGCGGAACTAAAAAGGACCAATCGTGGAATCCCACTAGTCACGCTGGATTAACCAATACAATGGACTATATGGAATAGGCCCTCTATCTCTATTTAAACTATTCTTACATTTAATAATTTCCATACTTTCATATGCGTCTAATAATCTCCTATCAGTTATATTATGAATTAATTCTAAATTTTATATTGTTATTCTATGATTATTATCAAAAGCATGCTCGGCAACACTTGATTTTTCTGTTCTACCATACTTTAAATGAGCTATATGTTCTTTGAATCTCGTCTGTATAGATCGTCTAGTTTGCCCAACATATTTTTGGTTACAATCCATACATCCAATTTCATATATTCCACTTCTTTCTAACATTTCAATTTTGT
>MU184676.1:0-27585 GCA_016904865.1 Pissodes strobi | reverse complement strand
ACAAAATTGAAATGTTAGAAAGAAGTGGAATATATGAAATTGGATGTATGGATTGTAACCAAAAATATGTTGGGCGAACTAGACGATCTATACAGACGAGATTCAAAGAATTTAAAGTATGGTAGAACAGAAAAATCAAGTGTTGCCGAGCATGCTTTTGATAATAATCATAGAATAACAATAAAAAATTTAAGATAAATTCATAATATAACTGATAGGAGATTATTAGACGCATATGAAAGCATGGAAATTATTAAATGTAAGAATAGTTTAAATAGAGATAGAGGGCCTATTCCGTATAGTCCATTGTATTGGTTAATCCAGCGTGACTAGTGGGATTCCAGGATTGGTCCTTTTTAGTTCCGCTTGATTGAGCAAACAGTAGTATAAAAGGGAGTTAGGTAGATTTTAATTTTAGTTTTAATCATCTCCTGATGATGCTAACATGGTTAGCGAAACGCGCGTCGAGTGCAAAAATTCTGTTTCGGTATTGTGGATAAAGCTCAGTTTTAGTGCATGTTGCCGAAGGTTCCAAACCCCAACATAGTTTAAAAAAGTAGGTGGGCTTTTTGTTCGTTGAAATCTCTACTTTCTGATGGTATAAAAAATATATACATTCCTATGGTAAATGTTCTCAGAAAATGCAAATAAACGAAAAAAACTCGAATCCAAAATATTTTTTTGAATCATTATGTACAATTTTGAGCTATTTATTAAAATTTTATTACTCGAAAAACGTAAGATTTCATGTTACATTGATAAACAAAAAAATTACAAATCCATAAAACATAAAGATTGCAAAAAAATGCGAAAATAGTTGTTCTAAATATTAAAAATAGGATTTAAAGGGGATTTCATTTAAAAAAAGGGACTGCTGCAATTTTTTTCAGTAATAAAGTTCATTTATTAAATTCTAATTACATGTATGTCATAGAAAATCTCATAATAATATACATGTAAATCGTACTATTGAATTTAGATACTTTATACTGATTACGTTATTCATTATAATTTTTTTAAATACAATAATCTTCTTATTTATAAATACCTTATCTTGCATTCTAATCACTTCTCCATTAGTTTTTGTCTCCTTGCCATTTTCTTCATCGTTAGATTCGACAAACCTTCCCGATTCTAGTGGATCTTCGAAATCTTCAAGACCATCACTGTCGGCGTCTCCAATATTATTTCCGGTCTGCATTGGTTCTTCATCCACAATTTCATCTGAATCATCAACTTTCTCGTAGGTTTTTTCTTCCACATTGGAGCATGTTTCAGAACCATGACAATTTGAGCATAAATTTGTGCATTTCAAACCATGTTTTCGGCAGCCACATTTTAAACTGTTACATCCAGTTTCACAGCTGCAGCAAATAGTTTTGGGCAATATTTCCGGAATTAATTCCTTTTCTGGAAATTTGGGCATAATGCCCCGTTTATGTTGCTTCCAGCCCCAACCTGTTGCTCTCAGTTCGTTACCCAGCCAAGTCTGAAGCTGATAATATGCCCTGTAACAATGTTGTTCTGCTGAACTGTGGGTGGGAGATTTGCCAATATTAAAGAAGATTTAATTCTTGCCAATTGATTTTTTTTGAAATCTTAATTGATTCAGTGTTATATTATCATTTTTACATTTATAAATAGATTTAATTAATTGTAGTCCATTTTTTTGATATCTTCTTTGTTTGCATCTTTTTTATAAAAAATATTGGCCAAATTTGACAAATTTTTATCGTCTAATAATGAGTTGACGATACTTTTCTTTCCTTTTCCGGCAAATCCAGATGTTGTATCGGAACCAGAAAAACAATGCAGAAATGCAACGATATTTAATAATTTTTTTTGTTTATCAATGTAACATGAAATCCTACGTTTTTCGAGTAATTAAATGTAAATTTTAATAAATAACTCAAAATTGTACATAATGATTCAAAAAAAAAAATTGGATTCGAGTTTTTTTCGTTTATTTGCATTTTCTGAGAACATTTACCATAGTAATGTATATATATTTTTGTACCATCAGAAAGTAGAGCTTTCAACGAACAAAAAGCCCACCGACATTTTCTAAAAAGCACATATTTTGACGTGAGAATATTCGATTGAAAATTAGGGTGCTTTTTCGATATTAAGTCAAAATAAGATGAAAAAATGAATATTTTAAATCAAAAAAATTACTGTGTGTTTGTGACATAAAAAGGTAAGTTTTCACCAAATTTCGTGAAAAAATATTTTTTTTGCAAAAGATAAAAATAAAAAACCAAAAACTTGGTTATTTGAATTTTTTACCTAAATTTTGAGGTTATGTGAAAAAAGTGTAAAAACAAAAGTTGTAGATTTTTTTTTACCTACAACCTTGCGATTTTACTTTTTTTCAAAGGTTTGTAGTTTTGCCGGAAATCGAGATAAATCGTTTTTTACCCTTAATAACTCACCCCCTTGCCCTTCCCGACCTTAGATCGGCCGTAAATTATTTTTCCTTTCATTTTTGTTATATTCTCTACCTTTTCCAATGGGTCTCATCCTACTAAAATTTGTTTCCACTTTTTACCATTTTCAAAATTATCGACCCTGGTCTATGAATAAAAGACAAAAATTAAAATTTAATACACTGCATTTTGTAACTAGTTAAGTACTTTTAGATCTCGCTTGTAAAGTGTCATTAACTTAAATGTGCTAAACTATCAACTGCAATAATGATTTTCAAAAAATTAAAAAAAAAATATGTATTCTAATAGTGGAAATTTGTTTTTCACGTGTAAAAAATAAAATTATCCATAGATATTTACTAACTGAAAGGGCGCCACTTTTTTCTTCGCTCCGGGCCCCTACATCCCTGCGTCTGGCCCTGATCTCCACGGATATTTTATCAAACTCACTAACAAATATTTTTTTCTGGTTTAAGAACAAAATAGATGAAGCCTTGGTTGGCTGACTTTAATTTTCCAAAATAATTGTTTTCACTGTCGTATGCTTTGAAATGTGTAAATAAGAATGACTTGCCTAAAGTTTCTACTGCACTGGAAAATTGAAGACAATGGTGGCATTCATGAATTTCTAAACCCTTTTTCAAGAGATAACCACACACGTAATTGAAAGCCTTTTGAAATGTGTTATTTTCACGTTGATAATCATAATCTCGCAGACTAATAGTTAGAATAGAATAGAATAGAATAGAAAAATGTTTATTATGCAATATATAACAATATACATATAATATAATACCACCCAAAGAAAGAAAAATGTTTTCTATAACAATAAGTTACAAAAAGAACAACACAACACAAAAGAAAATGAATATTACATATTACATGTTCTGCAAGAGACTTTGTTTAAATTTAGTCTTAAAACTTTTCAGTGAATAGG
The DNA here is from genome assembly GCA_016904865.1 of Pissodes strobi. NCBI lineage: Eukaryota > Metazoa > Arthropoda > Insecta > Coleoptera > Curculionidae > Pissodes > Pissodes strobi. The sequence continues at coordinate 24,222 of MU184676.1, read as the reverse complement.
AAATCAGTGAGATAAAAATATCTGAGTTGAGCAGTTTTGTGGCCAAATATACAAACGAATGCCTAAACCTAGATGTACCATGATTTGGTACCTGAAAGGTATCAACATTTCTCAAATTTAAGTTATGCAGTTCTCTTCTTTTAATAAAATATTCCCACAAGTAACTCGGACATCCAAATTTATATATCTTATAGACCGGTACACCAAAGTGCAATCTTACTCTAAATTCATATATAAACAAATCATTTGCCAAGTAAATGTGAGAGATATGATCATATTTTCTAATGGAGTAAACAAATCGTACGCATGTGTTTTGTACTAATTGTATCTTGTTTTTGTACTCTTCAGTTAAAAAATTATAGTATACTACATTACAATAGTCCAAGTGAGGATATAGGAGTGATTCCACCAGCAGTAGCTTGATCCCTACAGGAAGGGTATCTCTAAATGGGTACAAACTTTTTAGCTTGTAATAAATTAAAGATAACTTTTTGTCAACATGTTTTTCGAAATTAAACTGACTGTCAAAAATAACTCCCAAGTTCCTACTTTGTTCTACGAGTGGTAAAGGGGTATTGTTAACATGCAATGTTACAAAGTTGTTTAACTGGTACTTAGACCCACCCACTCTTGTGCCTATTATCATATGACAACTTTTTTTTGCATTAAGCAATAAACCATGATCCCGTGACCATTCATACACTGCACTAAGGTCACTGTTCATATTTTGCATGGCTACACACGAGCCAGTAGGATCAAAACCACTCAGCAACTGAGCATCGTCCGCATATAAATGTATGGAGTAGTTCTTTATGACACCAGGCAAATCAGATGTATAAACTTTAAAGTGCAAGGGACCCAAGATGCTTCCCTGAGGTACCCCTTGTTCAACAGTCACTGCTTTAGATCTTTCCCCATCGAGAGTCACAATTTGTGCACTCGATCGTAAATAGCTGGCGAGCCATAAGCATATTTCATCGGAAAAACCATAGTAGCCAAATTTTGCAATGAGCCTGTCATGATTTATTAGATCAAAGGGCGTGCTATAATCCAAAAGGACCAAACAGGACACCTTGCTCTCGTCAATATTATGAAAGATATCAGATGCTATTTTTGCAAGAGCCGTGGCTGAACTATGGGATTTCCGAAACCCTGATTGCACTTTTGGTATTATTTCATTAACACTGGCATACTCGCTTATTACATTAAATACAATCTTTTCGAGCATCTTTGCAAGTATTGACAAGAGGCAGACGGGCCTGAGCTCTTCCACGCTACTCACCTTAGCAGTCTTTGGAAGAGGTCTGACTAGAGAGGTTTTCCAAATATTTGGAAAAACTACCCCCGCAAACACGAATTAAAAAGGTGAGCAATGACTAGGGCAATATAATCCAAGCTAAACAAAATCATGTCATAGCTCAACCCATCCGCACCCTTCGCTGACTCACGCCAGCAAAATGAACACTTATCTTGTTTACGTTTTTTAAATGCTTGGGGATTCCGATAAAAGGTTTTGAATGCACATTCCATTCATTCATATTTGACCACATTCTCTTGGCGTTTTTCTGCGAGTTCTGTAGGTGAAACGACATGTACGCCTTTTTTTTTCGTTTTTTATAGCAAAAGATAGATAATTTTTAAGATCAAGATAGAAATTTTTATGACAAGGCAATTTAGTACGTTTATATTTGTTAAATGCTTTTTTTCTTTAATTTTATCATTTCCTTTATTGTCTCTGTGATGTAAGGTTTATATTTTCGTTGAATTTTTACAGTCTTATAAGATGCATGAACGTCAAAAATATGTATAAGCTGTTGATTAAAAAGGTTTAATTTGTTATCTATACAGTCACCTTCAAATATTTCCTGGAAACTCATTTGGCGCATGTCCATAGCAAATTGTTCTTTATTAAAATTACTAAAATTTCTATATGTAACGGTCTTAGATGTGGATTTAAAAAATTCCATTTCTATAACAGCGTAAACCAGGCAATGATCAGTTGAAGTAAAAGTATCTATGGAGCCTGATTTTAAAACATTCAAATCATTATCCAGACAAACAATATCCAACAGATAGAACTATTTCTTGTAACCCGAGTTGGATCCCCAATTACTTTATTTAGATTAAATACATTTAATAGTGATTGTAAGTAGTCAAGCTCATTATTTCTAACCAGAAAATTTATATTTAGATCACCCAGTATAATTGTATGATCATAAGCATGTGAATACTCGGCCAAAAATGTTTCTATACTATGTAGCTCTCTATAACTAACTACTGGAGGTTTATAAATAACGCCTAATAATATTTTTTATTTTTAACCACAATTCTTAGCCACAGTTGCTCCACTTGTACCACATTCGCGTTAATCCCCGTTAAGTCAACCATTTCGCACTTCAGATCAGCCGCCACAAACACACCCACGCCTCCCCCTCTAGACGGTCTATCCACCCGGTAAAACTGATACCCTGGAATATTCAACAAGGAGTCTGGATAATCGGGAGCCAAGTCTCCGTGACTGCCAGAATACTGTACCTTCTTTCCGTAATCAGATCGTATATTTCATGATATGACGGGACGAGTGACCTGATATTGACATGGGCAACACTTAAGTTGTTCGTTTGCTCTGTATTTTCATCCACACTTTCAAAAGTACAATCTTCGTCATTCAGTTGATCAAGATCATTGGTTTCCATAATTGGTTCTGCTTCGAAGTGTCGCCATCAGATATTGCAGCGAAGGACAGCTCGGATCTGTTGCTGTGTGGTGAATGTCATGGTTGCGTTTAAACTTTTGATTTGTTCTAACGCAATTCATGCAGGTTTTATGAGCTTTTTGACAGTCTTCAAGCCTGTGGTCCTCAGAGCAATAATCACAGGCAATCTTTTCAGTACAGGAGTCTTGTTTATGGTAGAAACCCTGACATTTAAAGCACCTTCTAATTGAAATGTCCTCATAAACTGAACACCTTTCCCAGTCCAGAAATACTCTCTTTTCGGCCACAAACCTGTCAAAAATTATGGACTGAGAGCTTTTTTACTTTTAGCCACATACGTTACTCTAAGCTCATCAGTTTCACCTATGAACTTGTTCTGGTCTCTCAAACGTTGCTTTATCTCCTCCTTCTCTAAAGTTCCCTGATATCCTACAATCTTTGTTCTTGGTTTTCTCAGTTTTGACACCTGAACATCATAGGCAGACATCTTTTTCCAATTTCGTTTTTCAAGTTTTCTAAATCACTAATATTCTGACATCGTTCTATCCTATCACCTTTCTAGGTGTTTCTCACAGCTCTGAAGCCTATTTTTAATTTTGAAGGATTAACCTTTTTCATCAAGTCAAGTTTTGTTTTTTCTGGATCTTGTTGCTGCCTGGGTTTGATGATCAGTCCTGGAGTGTTATTTAGTTCTCGCTTTTTAACAGGGAGTGGTTTTTTTACCGCATCACTATATGCCACTTTCTGGACCAAGGCACAGTTGGCCTCCAGCTCATCAACTCTTTTTCTTAACAGTTGGATAATTTCGTCATTTGTATCTATAATTCTTGATTTATCATTAATCAGACTTTGAAGTAGTGTAACGGTATCACTATCCCTGCACTTTTTGCAGTAAAAAATCGTAATTCTGTCTTTAAGCTGCATTACCTTGATATCTGATGATGTCAACCCTGCACACGTTTGGCAATGAGCCGTTTTACATCCATCACAAGGAAAAGCTGGTTCTTTTTTTCCTTTGCACACCTGGCACTCTATAGCTTCGAAACTCTATAAATATATTCGACGGCGCGGTCGATGATACCTTACTTTTCGGCTACACAATCTGGCAACGTCGTTTGTTACCTTAGGTTAAAATCAAGCGTGGCAGAAAATTCTTCACTATTGATTTATTGTTGATGTTACTTTTTTTTGCGACACCTTCACTTATATCGGTTGTTAAGCACTCACAGTGAAGAATTATGTCATGCGATCGTATTATTTAATTAAATTTATCTTAAATTTCGTGAAAAATACTTGCACACTTTCGTAAACAATGTTACGCTGTTGTCGCTCACATATGTACATATAGTTGCTTCCAAATTTGGAGTATTTTCGTTACTTTTATCTAAAATCGGATTGGTATCTCGTAGTTGGAATAGGAGAACGTCTAAATTGTCCTCACAATTCACATGATATGAAGTTATGTTGAAAATACTTTTTAACCCGTGAAACAATTTTCGACAGGCGTGTGATATAAGACACTCTGTAGCCAAGTGATTGTATTTTCTTTTCTCATTTTCATAAGACCGTAGGATTTTTTTTACATACATTTTTATTTATTTAAGTTAATCGTCAATTAATCTAGAATACGTATATTTAGTTAGATACCATTTACTTAGATAACTATCTTTTCGTTTTTAGGTCGTTGCTACGTTGATATATGGTTCCATCACCTACCTTTTGACCATGCAACCAATTGAACCCTATAGAATAATTTCTTTCTTGTTTATGTGCGTGCTAATTTCGTTGGTTGCTCAAAGCTTTGGTCTTTTCATTGGTGCCTGCATGGATGTGAAGGTAAAGTTAATTTTAAATGTAGACGTCTATGAAGCGAGATATTTTAAAATAAATACATCCTTATACGGAGTGGCGCATTGAGGTAGGGAGCTGCAGGGCTGCAGACCCCCCTCCGATCTCTCAAGAGAAAAAAAAATAAAATAAAAAATCTGTGAACGTATGTTAATTATTGTCTTGCTCATATTATTTTTTATTTTAATTCTCATGCCGCTGCCCACAACCCTAGCTGGCTTTATCACCGTTAACGGCATCACATCACATACAAAGGGCAGATACGGTGCATGCGACCTGTCCGACTTGTCCACGCGTGTTAAATCAGTTAAATCGATTTAGTTTATAATCGGGAATAGGCCGGCATGCGTCCCGAATATCCGCAAAATATTAAATACTGCATTGCAATTATTTGTGGTGGCATTTTATTGTTTGATATGAATACTTATTCTAGAAGTAGGTCATAAATACCAAAATGGAGTTTTCTTTGTTGCGCGTAAAACGCTTTTATATGAGTTAGCAATATAAAATAAATAGGATGTTACCTACCCTTAAGACTGCGGCCAGCGCAGCATGTGCTCCGACTGCTCGTCGCGTCGGCGTGGAAGTGGGCCAATTATTTACTTTCGATCAGGGCGCCACTAGTTTGAATTAACTACACTTGTTTGGTTGAGGTATCTCAGAGCAAATAAACAACACGTTTTTCTGATCGAACTCAAAATATAAGCAAAGATTTTTCCCCCCAATTAATTGAAAAAAATGAACCTAGCCCCGGAGAGACGTGTTACAAAACCCGGCCCCCATCGTTGGTTCGTTTGAGCGCCACCCGTTCTAGCCAGCTAGACGGTAAAAGCTCTGCTGGTGTTGTACAGAATGGCTAGGCCAGCTCATAAAATTAACCGGTACTTAGTTCTTAATTTCAAATTATCAAACGAGAATAATTGCGATTATAATCAACTAACTTACCCTATCAAGAAAACACAATCTAAAAATTCAAGGAACAATATATTTGCTACGGTTCTTTCTTTTTTTTTAAACACAGCAACCATCTATCTGGAGAAAAAGGTTAAATTAAAATGTGGTTAATTAAAGACAAAAGAATGTTAAATAACTGTTAAAGTAATTGATAAAATAAACAGAGTACAATATGAAGATTGTACAGAGACCAATTCAGTTGGAAATACTCGGTTTTATATGCCTTACCACTAAACGCACTAAATACTACTTATCAAAGTGATCACTTGACGTTAACTAAGCTAATTACAACCAGGTATGCGTGCGCTAATAGCTGCACTGTTTTTGAGTATAGCAATGATAATATGCCGCAATGAGCGGACACAATAATTAGATCAAAAAAAAACTTGATAAGTTAATAAAAGAACCAAACTAGAATAAAACTATTGAAAGCATGGCGGTCGCTTGCTTCATATTATAAAGAGATAAAATTCAGAGCGGTTACATCACTCGACCAATGAATGAAAAGAATGAAATTATCCAGCCAGCGCTTGACATTTATTAAAATGAGAAAAAAATTCAAAGGAATCAGATTAACTCGTCCGATAAACCAGTGAATAAATGTAAATAAAGTTAAGGAGCTACCTCAGAACTCGGCGTTTAATATTTGATTTATATGAATAAAAGAAAACAAAAAGTGATTATAATAAATGGATAAACATAAGAAATAATAAAAATAATAAAAAGCTTCTAGTACAATACCCAGATCCAGTCGTCGAACTCTGGTGGAGGTGCCGGGCACTTATAGATTCCTCGGGAATTGGCTCTCTAGGGCCCCGAGGGAAGATCTAGCCGAGGTGTCTCGATAGCTTTGGGTCGAGACAAGTGCTGCGGGTGAAGCCTGCTTCCGACCCTCTAGAACAGGGTGACTTTAGCGGCAGGTAAAGGTCGTGGCCTCTGAGAGAGAGAGAGAGATTGTACCCTCCGGAAAGAGTTGTGGCCCTTCAATAAAAGTTCTGGCCCTATAGAAGGAACCTTGAAATAATCCAATGCGCATTAAACGAAGCCCCTTACTTGCATAAATACATCTTCTTTATAAAACAAATTTTCCCAGACGAAAAAAAAACATGGACTTGCAATGCTCATCAGCAAATAAAAGAAATACTAAGATTCAGACAACTTGAATATAAAAAGATAGGTATGAATAACCCATAAAAGGAATATATAAACTTCCCCATTTGATCAAAATTAAAGTTGCATTAAAATAAAAATTCGGATTAGATAAAATGGAGTAGAACAAATGGCGGTATTTGCACAAAAAAAACACAGATAAGCAATTAAACCATTAATTTAGGCAAAACTAGAACAATAATTACCTCAATTTGAGCGTGAGGGTGAACTATGAGAGATTCGACGGTCTCGGTCTTGTACGACGAACGTTGAAGCCCCTATAAATAATGAAAAAAAACTATTAGCATCATGGCGTTGACGCTCTTCATAGGCAATAGAAAAAGAAATCCAGAGAAAATGTTTACCTAATACAGCAGAATCTATACCCCGACTAATGGGTCGTGTTAAAACACAAACAGAAAATCAACACATCAAATCCCCAAAGAAAGGGTAGAATTGAATTACAATAAAATGTTGAGTCTCTACGGCTGTATTTTAGGAAAGCTTCTCTCCTTGCCAAACGATCGAACTAGAAAGAACTCTCGACCGTTTTCGTCAATTTGCCTTGGCTTATTTCCGATTAAGAAGCTGAGCGATATCGATACGGGGAATAATTCCAAGACAATAAACGCCTTAATTCTCGCTTATTATGATGATAAATGACGGCGAAGGTCACGATTAATTCACCGAAATTGAAGGATTCAAGAAATACCACAGAATATGTTCTAACAAAACGATAAACTTTAAAAAATTTAAATCGACAGCCGATCCTACGAGAAGCAGTAAATTCCTATTACTCCGTCACGGAGGTCGCAAAAACTGCTACTAAAATACGGATTAACGAGTCAAATGCAGCGTTTTTTGCAGGCTTCACTAACAAAATTCTGAAAAATATAAATCGATTCGCTGGCTGTTCATGATAATAAAATACAAATCAAGCCAAGTTATCCTAATAATATTGTGCATCGCTTATCATCTAAAATAAATAGTCACAACGGATTATATATGCTAATACAAATATATAGCCAACCTATACTTAAAATATAGTTAATTCATATTAGAAAAGTCGCATTTTCAAACGAATGGCCAGCAGATCAAATTAATAAATTTAGAATTAATAAACCGATGCGTGCAAAATACAGTATATTTTTCCCTAAATGCGGCATATAAATGAAATTTTAAAAAATTTGACATTGGCAAAATCGAACTGTTACACGCAATTGCACATAAATAGACCTTAGCGAATCAGTTTTATGAAATACCATTATGCAAAAATATTATAACCAGATAGTTAATCAGTCGGAACGACAATGTTTGTAATTTACCACGATATTAAATTGTAAGAATAGGGAAATAAATAAAAAAAAATACGATGAGCATTAATCGAACCACACTAGTAAATATTCTCTCTACCAGAGGAATACTGATTTAAATTAGAATCGGTAAGCTATGCTTACACCTAAACAGTTCCAATAATATTTATATCAATACAACGCAGGAAAAAACGCAATCTAAACAACGCTGAAAATACTAAAAACACGCAAATGACATTATGTGGAAGATTACAAGCGTACTGTGAACATAGTACCACTAACACAGTTCGACTTAACCTACACTTATCTCATCTGGTCTCCGCCGATATCACCTCCAAAACATAGGCTGCTAGGTGCCTTGGGACCCATAAACTCTCAGTGGCAATTGAGGTAGTGCCCACCTGGACATGTCGTAACTCTGTGGCTGCAGTCGGTACCAAAAAAAAACAATCAACCGGACTGACTGGTAGCTACTTGGTTAGCTACTTAACTCGCTCTAAATCAGAAACTTTGCAGGCAAGGCTCTCTCCTACAGGCACCCTTTGAGGAAGGAAACGGCATATTTTGTTCCGGAATCTTCCGGACGTGGCCAGTTATAAAAAAAAATCTTGACTTCAGACAAAATCCAACAAATCCACAGTCAATTAATTTACTACACCAAACTGGTAACCATGCTACCTTCTCTAGCCCGAATTAAGATTATCCCCCTAAGGGTGAATTAGAAATTCTTAAACTTTTTATTAGGCTTACGCACTATCTCCGATTAGGATGGATTACCAAGAAAGAGGACAAGGTCAAGTCAAGATCGTTCACCTCGAACGCCAAAGTTCAATGTTTAAGGGTCAGAAACAATTCGACCAATAGAGCAGACTTACATTGTCCTGTGACACCACGCAAAATATAACAAGATGGTTGCCACCAAATTTAATAACATCTTCAATACGCAATAAACCGTACCTAAGGCTGTATGATGTTATGTATTGCTGGCAAGATAGAGAAAACAGACGATAAAACCATTACCCACAATGACTAATCAAACAGAAACCACACACTGCCATTTTAAACTGCTGACATCAAAAACGCTAAACGCATGGTTACGAGGCACATTAATTCACGCCTAAACGTACCTTAACCAAGAGCCTGCGTCTATGTAGGTACCAGCTGCGAAACAACCGGGCGGTGTTGCCAAATTCAGAGGACACAACGCAACCACTAAATCATATTGCCCGCTTACATCAAGTAAATGCTCAGACAGTCGTTCAACATCAAACCGATGGTAGCACATCAATAAATTATGTTGTTTCTTGTTGACTTGGTCTGCAAACATATCAAAATCGTATGACGATCGCTAGAGAAAGATGTTCACTTGGCAACATTCCAAGGATACTCCTCAGTTAGGCAACCACCAATTGTCAGTCAGCTGTCTCATCTCATATGCAAGCTATCATATCAGAAATAAACATTGACTGAATTTTTAACTTTTCCTATTAAATATTGAAACAAAGCCAGGAAAATAATTGACTAACTCCGAAACCAATATTTCTGACATCCATGAGACTGTTTTAATGTATATTATCATCAAGAAGGTGATTATTTGGGAAGATAGCGAATCCAGTACGATTTATTGATTGATTATGTGCTAAGCCAGTGAAAATTCTCATAAAGCCAGATCGATACTATCACCCTCAATTGTCCCTGGAACAGTACGATACAATGCTAGGGTTATATGCAGATATCTAAATGAATAAGTAGTATTATATTTAGCTTGACGGACTAGCATAATAGATGTAGGATTAAAGGTGAAATAACTGACTTTATTTAACCTCTATCTGTTGCATATGTTCATACTAAATTGACATGTAACATCTTTTTTTTATTTAAACCTTTATCAAGGGCTAAACAAATATAAAATGGTATGGATATGATTGGACTAATACAGTCAAACAAACGTAAAACAATTTTAAAAATAAAAATTACAAGTAGAAAAAAAAAACAGAAAAAGTAATAAACTTAGTAATTACGTATCAATGCTATGCTATGTGGTTATCAAATATCATGAACGTTTTTTTGAAGTGAAAACTTATTTAGGCGCGTTTAGCGTTTTTTTTTGGGTATTGAATTTAGTTGAGCCGTCACGCGTCACGCTCAAAGCCGTCATGTTCGGATATGTAAGTATGTAACGCTTTCATAATAATAATTATTTTGTGGGTGTTGAAGGAGATTGAGCCGTTACGTGCCAGGCGTCACGCTCGGATATGTATGTAACGCTTTCATAATATTATTGAAGTTTTCACTTCTATCGTGTGGTCTTAAGCACACACAAGTTCTTTTCTTACCTGTCCAGTAACTTGTATTTTAAATTTTTGCAATGTTTCTATGTTTGTTTGTATGTCAATCATACTATTGTATTGTTTTAGCTCTTGATAAAGGACTAAATAAAAAGCCAAAATGTTAGGGTTGGGAAACATTCCAATAATTTAGTGTTTGGTTTCCGTCCTCTTTCCCACAAAACTCCTATTTTGACACATTGCAAGGACACTAATCTACACTTAATAAGTAAATAAGTACGTTGTACGTTCTTATGGTAAATTTACTCGTTTTGTTTTTAGAAAAATGGGCAAAAGAAAACAAACGACGATTGCTTCATTTTTTATTAAAAAACCCAAATCAAGTAATGAACCTGATCCTGCCAGTATCAGCCATTAAAATGTTGCACCTTCGTGCGACTAGTGAATCTAGATTTGAAATTGTACTAGTTTGTGAGGCTAGTCTGCTTATATGTTTAGTAGTATCTGAAATTTTTGAAAGCTCTAAAACTTCCGGCACTGCTAACGCTAATAATATAAATTTATTAACAGAATCTTTCTTTAAAAATGATATAGCAGTTATTAAAACTACACAGGTTTCTTCAGAGAAGAATCTTAATGAAGTACCAGGATTCTGGGATTCTGTGGAAGCACGCCATAGAAACATTTAAAAATAATGGTACCACAAGATATCATAGGGACGCACTAGTATGTGTAAGAAATTTAGGGCAGATAAATAAGGGAAAGTGCCTATCAGTAGAGAGACAGCTAAATAAAGCATACAAGAAGAATACATGGAAAATTAAAAAAGAATGGTACCAATAATAAAAACTATTATTCTCTGTATTCAACAATTTTCAATTTGTGTGAGATGCGTTAACGAAATAGGCTTTTAAATTTGTAAGGATTTTATTTGCTTTTTCCTCTTGCTGCTGCTAGCAGAGAGGCACTACCCAATGTGATAATATTGAAGCTCGAAAATTTGGGTTTAAAAGTGGTTGATATAAAAGGACAGGGGTACGATGGAGCGGCAGCAAAGGCGGAAAGGTTAGCGGAGTTCAAACATGCATTTTAAATTTAATTCCAAAGGCAGTATATGTTCATTGCTTAAATTTGGTCGTTACCGATATAGGTACTTCAGTAATATTACGATTTATATCGGACAAAATTCTGAAAGTTTTGAAAATTGGTAGGAATGTTAGGGATGACATAAGAAATACTAAATCGAAAAGTTCCCACCCCTAATTAGTGTGCTTAATCCCCTAGGACTTCGTTTACACCTCCTTTTTCAAGTTTTCTAGATTATTTCGAGAACGGTGCACTTTTTGATAAAATAACCTATATAAAAAAAAAATATGCCTCATAAAATTTTCTACAAAAAATGTTCCGATACATTTTTTCCTAAAATTAATAATAATGTGAGAAATAAGGCGTATACATAAGAGTTCCTTCCAGTTACACAGTAAATGCAATCTAATATTTATTATAATGTAAAGTCCAATGCTGAACGCTAAAAACTTGATAGTAGGCTACTGGTATCACTTAAAGTTAAAATAAATCTACCACGTTTCCTCTCTTAATCCTATAAAACCTCTCGATTTTTAAACAGGAAGTAATTTTCTATATGGATCGTACTTGTTTCGACACCACCTCAGAGGTAGAGTAATTGGCGCGTTTTTTTTACGTGGTGTCCCCAGTAGGCCTAATCCACTAATTTTTAGAAGACTATGTTAGTGTTCGCCGTCTTCCATAGATTCGACGTTTATGCATGCTTGTCCATGACAATGGTAACACATTGCAGGGCAATGTAAGTCTGTTCTTCTGCAACTGCACCTGTGTTCTCATCCTATTTTACACGAACACGATATCAGTGTTAAAACAGATTCGGGAGCTGGTTCTTTTGCTGTCACAACTGGGGTTAATATACCGCCCACTTTTTTCCATCCCCAATCAGTAGCTTCAGGCTTAACGCTTTTCCATGTTTGAATTTGGAAAAAAAACACGATATGAGTGTAGCCAAGCAGCAGCAGCAGTAGTTGGTGGTAGTTTTGATAACATTACAGTATTGTTCGCTTTACCAACCAGTTTGTTAAAAGACATAAATCTGAATACATCTAGCCTTTTTTCTGCAGAGGCACAGTTGTAAAAAGCAAGAACAAATCGTTCACCCGCATCTGCAATTTCTTCATGAGTAGCTTTTTCATTATTAAAGATTTGCACGATATCTTGTAAGTCATCCCTTTTGTTAAGCACATTAATTGTATTACCCTTTCCTTTGGAGAAAAACGCAGAAGTTGAGTCGCAACAGCTAATGGCGTGTGCGAATAATATTGTTTCTTTACACTTTTTTAAAAAAGTTGAGGATTGTGTTGGAACTATAAGTCCTTATGCTGGTATTACCCTGTTTTTCTTTTAAAAATTTGATGTCTTTGTCAGAGGGAGAAAGAGCAATAAGAAGAACTAGCAAGTCAATATCTTGACCTACAACAACTGCTGTATCGCACTTATAACATTTTTCGATAGCAGTTTATGGTATTAATAAATCGGCGTCATCCGCAGCAACAAACACCTCGATTTCTTCATTGCTAAGTTTTTTCACTAGTTCTGCAATCAAACGTTCTTTGTAACCAAATTACTAAGGAACTTCTGCTGAGTTTCAGAACTAACAGTGTTTTCATCAAATACAATGTCAGGACAAGTTTTTTGCAGTACACGCCTTGGGAGTAGTGGGAGAAAATAAAACTTATTACACTATCAAGTGTGATAGTGTGAAATAGTGGTTATCGATTTATATGTTAACTTTTTTTGGATAAGAAATAACGAGACATTTTAGGGGAAATTGTTATAGAACCTTTTTTGTGGAGAATTTTATGAGGAACAACTTTGTATATAAGAACTTTTACCTACGATGCACTGGTTCGTAGATATTCCGAAAAAAAAATAAAATTGCGGTGGAAACAATGTTGTAAAGGATGAAGCACATACTTTAGGGGTGGGAACTTTTTAGTTTACTAATATTTATGCTATCCTTAATATTTCTACCAATTTTTAAAACTTTCAGAATTTTGTCCGATATATTGCAATGTTAACTGTAATATTACTGAATTAATGGCTGCAATAAACAAGATATTCGATACTATATGGGAAAATTGGAGAAAATTTGCGTATTTTTCAATTAATCAAATGGTTCTTGAAAAGTTCATAGAAGAACTGTGCCCTGATTCCCAGTCTGCTAGTACTCGAGACACTGATGTGTAAACATATCCTATAACGACATCGGTTGTAAAAAAAATGACAGCAGCACGTTGTGTTCCCAAGCGGTCACCCATCCAAGTACTAACCACGCCCGACGTTGCTTAACTTCAGTGATCGGACGATAACTGGTATTTTCAAGGTGCTAAGGTCGTTGCCTGTACGTTTTAGTTTGTTCATAGAATAAAAATTAGGGTTAATAACAAAGTTTAAAATAATAAAGAATCAACGCGAACGAAGCCGCGGGTAAAAGCTAAAAGTATCCTTTGTTCTTTACTATACTCTTGAAAATATCTGTAAAAATTTCATGATGATCGGAACAGTTTATGCGTGAAAGCGTAAGAAACAAACAAACAAACACATTCGCATCTATAATATTAGTTAGGATTCTTTAATAATACTTACTGCCAGCTTCGGAGTGGAATGCACAATTCAACATGAAAATCTAATGCCACCAGGAATAACATCACCATATGAACACAGCTTATTTACCTAGTCATCTTGGGCCGACAATCTTTGATTTGGGAAAGTCAATAACCAAATTTTGCAAATTTTAGAAGAGGGATATGACTCAATATTGTTTTAAACGTCTGGGCATCTGAATAATACTTTTGACAGTTCGTTAAATTTAAAATAATAATATGCTCTTTTATCGTCTGAAATCCGTTTAAAAACGATTGTAAATGGCAAAATTGTATAAAAATCCGAAAATTCGGACTTTTTTTGGACGATAGCCGAGGCTTCGGACGAATTTGACGTTGATTTTGAAGCGAAAATTAATTTTAAATTCAACCGTCCACTAAAAATAAGCTGTGCTATGGATCCAAATACACTGCGAATATAATAATTATTAATAAATAATACTTTTGACGGTTTGTTTAATTTAAAATATGCTTTTTTATCGTCTAAAATCCGTTTAAAACCATTTTAAATGGCAAAATTGTATATAATACGGCGCTAGCGGCTAGAATCGGTTTACACATTTCTATCTCCACACTTCCGCCCCGCCCACACATTTCCGTCCCATTTGCCGATATTTACCCTCATACCGCCGCGTAAGATGTTTACACATAAAAAAATATTTTTACTTTACGAACACGATCTTCCTTCTGAATAAAAACCTACTTATCTCGTAATATAAAATGTGGCAAAGTGAAGTTAGGTATCACAAAAACATGCAACTTCTGCAATCGAGGCTTTGTCAATATGTGATAAGAATATATATCCAAACATGTTTCTGCTTCTAAAAATATTCGCAACATTGCCAGTATCTACATGTAGAGCAGAAAAGTCGAATTTCTACTCTTAAGAGGCTTAAGATTTATTTAAAAAATGCCATCGGTGAAAACATGTTAGTGGGAATGGTATTAATGAACATGTACTTCGACTATAATTTCATTATAGAAGAGGTACACATACATTTATTTACTGAAAAAGAAACAGAAGATTAGAGCTAAAATTTTAAAATTTAATTTTCCTTTTCGTAGGAGAACGCTTTCTAGTTCTAGATCTTAAACGTAGAGGCGTAGCGTAGGTATCACCTCTACCTAAATATGTTTGTTATAGAATTGAAAACAATATGCTGAATAGGGTCTGCAATTTAAAAAATAAGTGCTTAAAATATTTAAAAAATTTTTATGTGCCTCACCTTTATAAGCACACAACTGAAGTGAAACTTTTGAAAGAGATTAGGAATTCATTTTTTAATTTTTTTAAGCTCTTTTTCCTCAACTTTTGCCCCCGGTTTAGACACAAGACAATTTTTTCTTGCTTGTTTTTTTGATAAAGCGTTTTTCTTTTCTTTCCATTTTTGCCATCCTCGACCACGTAGCTCAACTCCTTCGTCTTTTTTTCGCCGAAAACCGCATTTCTCTAACTTTGTTTTCTTTTATTTTTTTCTTATTTTGCTTTATAATACTCTTATTAACTTTCCGAAAAATTTCTTACGTCGCTTTGTACTACCTCTGTATTAACGTTTTTTTCAATTTTTTCGAAAATATTTCAGTATTCGGGGGGGGGGGGGTAAAATTCCTCACACTGGTGACCCCCTTAGTCTAGGGACACAGGGTCATCGCTTGTCAGATTTTCAATCCGAGTCTCCGTTGCAGAGATATTGGTAAAAAAACGGGTTTTCCCCAAAATCCTCCCTAAAATTAGAGAGTAAAAATTTCGACCCCGTAGCTCTTCCCGTTCTCCCGAAGTTAATTATTTTAGTTTTTTCCTTTCCCCCCTCTACTGGCCGAACGGGGTGAGGGGGTACGGGGTCCAGTTTTCGTCAAGGATACTCATTTTACCCCAGCTACCTCTAGCTATTCATTAAAGTTTTCGCTTTGATTTCCATTTCATTTTTTCGGACTTAACTACCCTCGCTAAAGAAGTTTCACTTTCAAAAATAAAACATAAAACTAAAAATAAAAAGAATCTATGGTTACGTTTTCTTATTATAAAAGAGCGATTTTTGTTTTTTTCCCAGATTTGCCCTATTTGAAATGTCTTTGTAAATACATATCAACATCAACAAAGAAGTTAAACACAGTTTGGAGGTGTAAACCCAAGACGTTAAATAATAATTCAAAACGTGTCTAAGCGTTTTCGATTCGTTAATTTTTTCTTATTAAAAAGTCACGAAATATTAGCAAAAAAACAGAGGTTGGGCGTAGCACCCAAAATTTTTGGCCTGCGGTGCTATTTGTTTACCCCTCTAAACCATGATCACACTGCTTATACGAACTAAAACATTTTGAGTAGCTCTTTTCGATCTAACTGAATTTCGAGATGTATCTATTTGAATATAGTTTGTGCTTATAATGTAATTTCATGGAATGTAGCTAAAATGGCTCCTTTAAATTTCATAAAAATAAATTTATAAAGGGGAGGAAACAAAAAGGAATTACCTCTTTATTTAGAAAATAGCTTGAATAGGCAATTATCTGAGGAAATGATTCAAATATTTAATATGTGCACAATGCTCCAATAGTGTAATTTAAAGCTTTTTGTCTTTTACTTAAACATGTTTTTTTCATTGTTGCTAGTCATAATTATTAATTGCAATATAGGCTATACTACTTACTAGTGAGTTTTTTTAAATCTTAACGCATAATTTAATATATTGCTATGAGAGAATAATAGGCTTGTATTTTTAATTCAACTTACTGTTTTTTTGTTTCAGAATGGAGTAATTTTTGGGCCCTTCTGTTTCCTGCCGTTTACAATATTTTCTGGATTCTTTGTCCAGCTAAAGGATTGCCACCCATCAATGCAGTGGCTATTTCATATTTCGTTTCTAAAATACGGATTTGAAGGGCTGGCACTATCAGTTTTAGGTCACGACAGGCCAAAACTGCCTTGTAATACTGAATACTGTCCTTTTGTTCGGCCAGAGAAATTCCTCAAATACATGGACATGGAAGACTCAACTTACTCTTTAGCTGTGATATTCTTGATTGGACTATTTATAATTATTCGAATAAGTGCATATTATATTTTAAAACTTCAAATTAGAAATAGCAGAGGTAAAAAGAAATAAATATTTAAAACAACTTCGTATATGTTTTAATACAATTATTCGTATATTAAATTGTACATTTTTTGTTTCAAATTTACCGTACGCCACATGATGCACAGATCTAACAAAAATAATGTATAAATCTTGTAGAGTGGTATAATTTGCTCAAATTCTTCTTGAACAATGTCTAAAATTATATCTTTTTGGCAAGGGAACTGGGAAACCTATTTCCTGACCATTGCTCATATTCGTTGGTTCCGACATAATAACTTGTTGAGACTATTATAATAGAGGTAATTTAGTATCATAATTTCTTAGCGCCAAGACTGGGTTTTTATTGCTCGATAAATAACATTCCAGCATTATCGGCTCTTTCTTCCGGGGTATACATTGAATAACTTTAGTATATTAATGAAAATAAAGTGACATAACAATAAAATAACAATAGCAATAAAGATTGATTACACTCTCAAGCATTGATTTCCAAACATCCAAACTCACGGGAAGCTAAAATAGTGTCATATCTGTGATGCTCGGAGGTTTTTTTCGCCACGGCTCGCCGTCATGGCCAACTAATAACAAAATATAAAATTATAAAAATAGGAGGTTTCTATTTGAAAACAAATTACTTTTAACGATTTTTTCATTTAAATTTTTATTGTTACTTTATGATCACCCTGTATTTATTTATCATAAAAATGTCAACACAGACCACTAAAGCCTTTTATGAGGAAACCAACTCCAATTAAATAATAAAGGCTTTCAATAGAAGAAAATTAATAATTATATTTAGACCTGAAAACTTAATTTTTGACATAAAATAAATTCAAAGTATATCAAAAACGGTTAGACCTAGGTATAGGATATAATATATAAAATATATTGTAATGAGCAAATTTTATAGGCGACGTAACTTTAGAATAGGCGAGGAAGTGACAACCATGCAAGGCGAGTGGCGCGCGGTGACAGAGAGAGTCATGAAATTATGTAGTTATGATGACAGTACTGGTAGATGTTTAAGGTGAAAATATTACTGTCTCTAATAATATAGGCGAAATGAAACATGTTAGTAAAAAGTGTTATTCACAAATCAGAAGTCGGAATAACCTACGTATTGTGTTATTTGTTGTGGAGAACGGTGAAAAACACGATTTCGACGAGTTGAATCACGTTGGCGTCTTCTTTTCTTTGTGAGTGGCGGTATCACAAAAACAATTGCCGGGCCTTTTTTGCTATCTTTGTCAGTGGATTGACATCAATTGACAATTTCTGAGAAAGTCACTATAAGTGCGTGTGCTGATTAATATTGTAAGAATTGTACCGTATTTTAACTGTGTTTACTGGTGTGTAAATACGATTTTCAAGTGATTGCCTATGGGGGAAGGCAAAAGTGACGAGTCAGAGCTCAATTACGAGCTTGAATTGAGCAAAGGTACCCACGGCGAAGGCGAATCGGCGATGGAAAACGAAATAGTCTCCATGGTACATAAGCTGTTGAAAGGCGATTTGGCAGCTAGTATCCAGCAGATTGTCGCGGCCGAAATGGCAAAGGCGGCAAAACAAAAAGCGACTGTTGGTACTGGCGGTACCAAGGGCAACAGAAAAGGCGAAAAATCGTGTCATAGCGTTCCTCAGGCAGTAGTAGTGTATGCTTGTGGTGAAAGTGTGGACTTCGCTTGCAGTTCGGGCTGTATGGGGTCAAGGGCAAGGGCAGGCGGCGACATTATTGACCCTTTCGATTCTGACAATCAGGACTGTAGTTTACTCAGGTGGTTGAGCAAAATTGATCAGTTGGGCGATATTCATCACTGATCGAACTATGAGAGGGCATTTTTTATGCAGGCGAAATTGCAAGTTCGATAAGTAGTATGACCTCTCATGGGAAGACTGGAAGGTGGCTCTTAGGAAGGTGTTTCCTAGGTTGCATGATTTTGCTCAGCTGCTCAAGGAAATGATGGCGAGGGTTAAATTGGACGGCGAAACCATGACCCATTATTATTATAATAAAATGGCGTTGATTGAAAGATGTGAGCTCTCAGACACAAAGGCGCCTTCGTGTCTGATTAACGGTCTACCTTTCGATCTCGATCTACAGGCGACTGCGATGGCCTTTAGTTGCTTCTCACCTGGCGACTTGTGTACTGGCTTTCTTTCCTCCTTCGACAGATATTGGCGTCTATCAACCGATATCGTGGAACTGAAGGCGGATACATATGTACTCGTACTTGTATGTATAAAAAAGTGAGTATAGAAAACAAGCAAAAATGTCCTGTCATGATCTCATCAACTTTTTTCTTCAAACGTCAGTAAATCCTTCGCCGTGAAGTTTCGTTTTTCCTCCGCCGGAGCTTTACTTTTCACTTTTCCGCCGGCGGAGGTAAAAGTGTTGTCATAGCAACATATATACAATACAAACAGACAACAAAATAAGCGTCAACAGCTCAAGATTTATTAAACTACAATTTGTATTTATCACTCAATTTGTGACTGCACTTCTAAAAATCACTAATTTAGGAACAAATTGGTTATTATTTAATCGAACTTACTCAATAACTGCTTATCAATACGGAATTAAAACGCAATCGGAGACGCAATCTTAAAAAAAATAATTATTGTTGACAGTGTCCACTGACAGCTTTATGTTACATTACTATAGCAACAACCTGTGCCTATTCACCGACACCGGTCTAAGCCGCCTTGCGAACCCACTTATCTTTAATAATAATTAATAATTACTATTAAAAAGAGATGTTTTTGCATTAATTTGTCGACATTTGAAGAAAAAACAGCATATTTTATTTGGAGGAAAAGTTACTTTTCATGGCTTTGTTTATGTGTTCTTGTTTAAGTGTCCAGCTTTCCAGTCCATAATATAGTATTGAAAACACATAGCACCTTAATGTTCTCACTCTTAGTTCTATTGTGAAGTCTCTGGAACAGAGGATTGTTTTCAGTTTCACAAACGCATTTCTTGCTGTTTCTATTCTAGTTCTTATTTCTGTTATTTGGTAATTTTTTTCTGTAATCCAGGTGCCCAGATATTTATATTTTCGAACTCTTTCTATTTGTCGACCCATTAAATTTATGTTTGATTGTATGTGTGGCTTCTTTGTTATTACCATATTTTTAGTCTTTTTTATGTTTATTTTTAATTCATACTGTTCACAAAATGTACTGGTTCTATTTAATAGCCTTTGAAGTTCTTCCGCGGAGCTTGCCATAATCACTGTGTCATCCGCAAATCTTATATTGTTTATTACTTTTTCGTTTATTATTATTTCTTCCTCCTCAGATAGTAGTGCCTCTTTAAAAATTGATTCATTGTATACATTGAAGAGCAGGAGAGACATAACACATGCTTGTCTCACTCCTCTCCTTATTTCTATTCCTGGGCTTTGTTCATTGTCCACTATTATTTGTGCGCGTTGTTTCCAGTAAAGATTTGTTATTATTCTTAAATCTCTGTTATCTATACTTTTTGTCCTAAGAATTTTGATTAGTTTTTCTTGTCTGGCTTTTTCGAAGTCAACGTAACAGACATGTATATCCATATTCATGTCTAGACACCTCTGTGCTAACACATTCAGTGCAAGCAACTCCTCTCTGGTACCTAGTCCATTTCTGAGCCCAAATTGACTGTCCCTCTTCTAGTTTTTTTTATTAATGCGTCCATGTATTACTTTCAGAAATACCTTGAGTGCATGACTTATTAAGGATATTGTTCTGTATTCACAACAGTCTTTAGCGTTTGTGGTTTTTGGGATAGCGCAGAAGGTGGAGAGTAACTATTGTTCCGGTATATGTCCTGTTTTGTATACTTCGTTAAATAACTCTAGTAGTATATCCAAGGTATCGTCGTTCATGCATTTTAATGTTTCTACTGGGATCTGAGGCTCCTGATTTCCATTTTTGCTGTTTGTTAGGGCCGTTTTTATTTCTGCTTTTAATATTTTTAGAAACTCGTTATCTTCTACTTCAGTTTCTGTTTGTCCTGTTCTATTGTCTCCAAACAACTCATTGATATATTCTGTCCATTTTTTTGGTTTCTGATTTGTATCCAATATTAGCTTCCCGTTTGCATCTTTGAGTATTCCTGGTTTTCTTTTTCTATTAGTATAAGTCATCTGTTTTATTTTTTTGGGGGTGTTAAAACTGTCATGTTTTTTCCGATATTCCTCTATCTCTTCACATTGTTCTTTTAACCATTTTTCCTTTCCTTGTTTAATTTTGTTTTATTTTTTGTTTGTTTATCTCTCTATATTTCATATCATCTCTGTTCTTGAACTGTCGTCTTTTATCCATTAACTCGAGGATCTGCTCTGTCATCCATTGTTAATTTTTGTATATTTTCGGTGTTAACACTTCCTTTTGACTTTTAGTTATTTTTTACACATTAGAAGCCATTTGTTTTCTATATCAGTGTTTTGGAGAATTTCTTCTTTTATATTCATCAGTTCTTTGTTGATTTCCTCTGTCAAACGTTGCTTTGTTTCTGTATCTCTTAGTCTGGTAGTATCAATTCGGGTATTTTCTGATCTTCTTATTATTTGTTTCATTCTGAGCCCAATTTTGGTTACTACGGGATTACCATCTGACCCTATGTCGGCACTTGGGTATGTTTTTGCCGACATAATTGCGTTTTTGTATCTTTGTCTAATCAACACATAGTCAATTTGGTTTCTTACGATCTGTCCCTCTATATCTGCTGGCGATATCCATGTGTAGAGTCTGCGTTTGGGTAATTTGAACAATGTATTTGTTATTACAAAATTATTGTTTTGGCAGAATTAAATAAGTCTATTCCAACTCTATCTCAACTCCCAGTCCATAACTACCTGTGCATTCATCCATCTTTGCATTAAAGTATCCAATTATAATTGTCACATCTTGTGTTTTAGTGGATTTTAGGACGTTATCTAAGTCTTCGTAAAACTTTGTATGTCGTTATCTGGTTTGTCAGCGGTTGGTGCATAAACTTGTATGATATTCACTTTTGTATTACTTGTGTTTAGTTGGATCATTAAAATTTTGTTTGAATATGGAGCGAAATTTATTACTGCTTGGTTGATGTTTTTGTTTAAAATTATGCCCACTCCATATCCGTGTGAATCATCTTGACTTCCTGGATAGTATATGGTTTTATTGTCTACCATTATCTTTCCGGCATCGGGCCATTGTACGTCGCTAATGCTTAGTATGTCTATATTTAGTCGGTCCATTTCCCTGATTGCATTATACAACTTTCCAGATTGGTAAAAACTCCTAACGTTCCAAGTCGCTATGTTGCAAGGCTTTCGCAGATTGACGACCGAGGAGGCCTTGCCATCTTGAGCTTTTCCTCCCCTGCCGGATCTTGGTATCCGATTTCCATGATCAGTAGGGTTTTTATTTAGATTCCTTGTAACCATGATGATTAAATTAGGGATGCTCTTTTTGAGCCTTTAATGCATTAGTTTTCCGATGCCTTATGCATCTCCACGCGGTTGACCATTTTCTAGTTTGGGTTAGTTTCTAATGCCTGGGACAAGAAGTAGCCCTTACTCTTACCAGCCCATCCACCCAAGGCTCTTGGCTAGCAAGAGGAGATATCTTATACCAGCAGTCACTCGGTGTGACTCTTATACTTTCCCTAAAAGCATGGGTTGCCACTTGCGCCAAGTCCATCGTACCGAAGTCCTTCTTCTCCGCCTTCCTTGCCGTGCTTAGTCATACATAATATATGTAGATAAAAGTCATTTAAATACAAATCTTTCACAGTTGCTTCTTTTCACGTTTACCTCTCTTTACTTGCTTTAATTCCATTAATTATTATTGATCACATAATTGAAAAATTCCAATTTTTAACTGAAGACATACGACCATAAATTTTATTGATATTGTTGTATCTAATAGAATACAAAATGATCTGTATATGTATCCTGGGGACTTGATCCTGAATTCAGGTTCATTGACGTCTTTGCATTTAAATGGGGTACTTATTTTTACGCCTTGCCACCATTCCCTCTTGTTTCTTATTATTAATGATAAAGCGACTGGCGTTCTTGTGGAACCCAATTCTCCTAAGAAGTACAATTATCCTACTGCACATCCCCAAAACCCATTTTCACGGAAACTATTTGTAGACTTCCTTAACCGATAAAAGTCCCAACTCTCTCTCTCTCTCTCCAAAGGTGATATAAGTAATACTGGCAACGTGGCGCATGAATTGCTCTAATCGTTAGAGGGTTACCGCCGTGAAGTAAAATATTGTGAGCGCATTGATGTCTTCAAGTCGTTTCACGCGCACCCATAATTTAAGGAATAGTCTTGTTATCGTAGTAGAATTTTCTTTTCTTTGACTGAATTTAACCTTACCTTTGTGTATCTCTCTCTTCAATTTCGTTGTCAATTATTAACTAATTCTTTATTTTGCATTGTATTTGCTTTAAAATACTACCGTTCAAAATCAAATTGTGAACAGAAGTTCTGCTCAAATTGGGGAAGAGATATGTTAAATAATTTCAAAATAATAAATTTTCTTTTAAGCTTCTAAGTGGAAGTTAAATTGGGATCCGAAAATTTGCTAAGGCCTAGGGTCCAACTGAATTGAAAATAGCCCTTGTTAATGCGCCTTAAAAAATTCTGCCTGCGCCGTCTTTTACCTTTACTTGTTATCTTAACCGGTTATTGTTAACACCACACCCTGTCAATTGTCACGAGTGGCCACTACAAATTATAAACATGTGGGAATACCATCTTATTCAAAAAACTCATTCAAGCAATGATACACTTTTCCTATTCCTTCAAATTTTCAGGTGATTCAATTTCTGGAGAGCCATTTTTCGATAATTTCTAACCAAGAATCCAAATAATTAAATCTTGCATATTATAACGTTTCATAAAAATACCGTTTTTCGCATTCAGTAAAATAAATATTTAGAGAAACCGTACTTTCATTAGTAGAAGTAAACCATATCACACGCTAGTGATTTTAACCATCATTTCCGCCTAAGACTAAATACCGGTAGGGACCGCTAATTATTATTATAAGTCAGCAAAATAAAAATGAGATATTATTTCATTTTGCTATGCAGATTTATTATCTTCAGTTTTTCATGACTAGTGAGGGTACATGCAAATTAACAATTGTTTGAAATAAAACATTTAAAATAGTACCGGTACAGTAAAAAAGTTGAAAGC
>MU184675.1:179346-200757 GCA_016904865.1 Pissodes strobi | reverse complement strand
TTTGATTGTGGATTGAATGCCTACAATTTATTGTGGACGTAAAGTCTGAATGTTGTTGTCTTTTTTTGCATTCTGGCTCAGCTATGTGAGAGTTCAGCTGAATGTCTTGTTGCGACTGTTTACATCTTTACACTTTTTGTTTGTTTTGTATTTTTGTTTTTTGTACTCTTGTTTTTCATATTTTTATATTGTTTACATTTATTATTGTCTTTTTAGGTATTATGCTTTGTCAATGAGAACTCTGTGTTTTTTTGATAATAAAGCTTATTTGATTTGATTTGTGCTCGTTTAAAAATTAAGACTGTAGAGCCTCTTGAGATCTCTGATAAAATAAACATACACAAACAAATTCTTAATATAATATATGTTAACATTAGAAGTGTAAAAAAATGTCGATGAATTACTGTTATTTTTAGAGACATTTAAAATTAATTACTGTGATGTCCTAGTTCTAAGTGAATGTTTTCAACTCTACTCCTTTGCTGAATTTGCAATGCGGGACTTATTATAGCAACGAGAATGATGGTGTCCTTGTAATGATAAGGACAGACTTAAATGCAGAACTAACATTCCATGAACTTGATTCCACTGGAATAGTGGTAAGTCGCGTGAGTTTAGAAAATAAAAATGTGCATTATGCAGTCTCCTGTATATATCAATCGCCTCAAACATCTACTGAAAATTTTATACATGATCTTAATATATATTTTAATCGAAATAACTCTCATGATGTTGAAATTTTTGTTGGAGATATAAATATCAATCTTTTGAATAGCGCTGATTTAAATGTGGTGAATTACATTTCAACATTGGGTTCACATGGTTTTCAATCCTACATAAACACAATAACCAGACCAGAATCTGGAAGATGCTTAGATCATTTCTTTAAATAATCAAAAAACTGGAAACCTATGCAGATTCTTATATAATAAATTATGACATTATAGATAATTTTTTAATAATGCTAAACTTTTCAAGCAAACAAAACACTAAACACATAGAAAAAAATAATAAAATAAATCAAAATGAACGTAAATATAGCAAAACTCAACTATAACCCAGTCGAAACATATTCAACTTTTATAGAAATATTTTTGGAATTATATTCAAAATGTAAAACAACATCTATTAACTCAAGTAAACTACACAAACAGATCAAACTCAATTATTATTACATCATTAAAAAAACGATAAACTTAAAAAAAAATTGCAATATAATTTTTGCGAGGAAAAAGAAAGGGAATATAAAACATATCGCAATCTTCTAAAAAAAGTAATTAATAATGCCAAAAACCTATATTATAAGACAAATATTAATGAAAGCAAGAACAACCTAAAAAAATATATGAAATAATAGCTGAATACAATAACCAATATAAAAAACAGAAAAAGAACCATATCAATTTAACCGTAGATTGGTTAGATTATTAAGAAATGGCTTGATGCATATAGATTAACCCTAAACGTGCAGAAAACTAACTATACTGCATTTTCAAAGACTGCAACTAATCGGCCACTATTTTCCAACATAAAAATTGAAAATTTACTGGTCCCTATTAATGAAGTTTTAAGTACAAAATATCTGGAAATCATAATTGATAGCAATTTAAAATGGGATTTGCATGTTGCACATTTAACAAAAAAATGAAAGTTCCTTGTATATAAGTTTTACACGCTTAGAAATATATTTAACAGAAATATGTAATATCACTATACCGAAGTTTGGTGGAGTCAATATTCAGATATGGGTTACTGGTATGGGGCAGTATGTATTATAACACTTTAAATCCTCTCCAGATAATTCAAAATAAAATATTAAATATTATTTTAAAAAACCCATACATATTTGTATCCCAGCCGATTGATTTACAGCGGGGCCTTGGTGAATGTGAGAACTTTGTTCTGCTGTTTCGTTCCTAGTCATGTAAAGATTAGATATGAAATACAACATATCCATAATACGAAAATAAAATATAGATAGACAACGAATTATTCCCGTATGCTTTAGTGAGTTTGGGAAAAGATCAATAAAATATTTTATAATTTATTACCTAAAAAAATCCGAAGCAATAAAACTAAAAAATTTTTCAAAATTGTAAAGCATTTCATAGCAGATAATTATGAGAGATTTGTCTTAGTTTTTAGTTGATATATTGCGTATTGGGTGTAGAGAATTCTTCTTATTGTTGTTTTTTTCTCTATTTTCTCTCCTTTTTTCTTTGCAAATTATGTGAATAAGTTTAAATTAATATTAGTAAATTTCGAAATGCATACTAGTGGAATAATGTACACCCTTCTTCTGCCCATACGGATGCTAGGCATCTAGGGGAATACTGTATAGAAACATTTGTAAAATTATCGAACATTGTAAATTCTGAATATATTGAATAAAAGTTAAAAGTTAAGATCAGCAAAAGCTGCGCACACGATTTTTTACCTGAAATGGATGATGCATCTGAGTCACTGTCGTTGTTTCTCCTTACGAAGCCTCTACCTTTAGGCGTGGCGCCTGTGCTTCTATTCAACGACAAATCACCTATACTCCTTTCGAACGCATGCGCTAAAAGAGAATGGAACAATAGATAAAAATCAAATATAACGCTGCAAGAGTAATGGATAAAACACTTTCAAGCTCTATTTTTGGCACTCAAATACTCATAAAATCTATGTAAATCGTTAAAAATGTGTTTGAGCAACCTAAACACTGAAATCAATCGCTTCAAGATGACAGTCTTCCTTCAAAGTAGAAAGGCGGTCACCTTGAACCTGTGTGGTTACCAAGAGAAATATTCAAAATGGCATGCAGACGCAATGAAATTAAACCGTGTTTAGATGAATAATAAGTCTATCAACTGATGGATTAGAAATATACTTATAAAGCGGGGTTTAAAAACACTTACGCAAACTACTTTTGACGGTAGCCCCCGCGTAACTCTTGACACCTGATGAATTATTGGGAGTCCAGTCCGAAAAATTCGAAGTTTGCTAAAAAAAATATATTATAAGGAATACTTCTATAAATAATAATAATACTAATAAAAGAGTGTGGTACATTTTCACAAGCTATAGTTTGGTGTCTCCTTTATTATTTATTTATTCAACGGGCCAGTTGCCCAAAATTACAAAATAGAATATCTAAATCTACGTTCATTTAACCTACAATAAAAATATAAAAAGATAAATGTAAAATTTTTACCCCTAACTATCTTAAGCCACAATCAATTAACATCACATCAAGACTAAACGAAAGAGAAATAATCACAACACAGTAAAGTAGAAAGGAAAATTGAGACATGACAAGAGAGACAGTGTCACCGGGGTTGATCATCTAACACAAAATTTAAGGTTTCTCCTAAAGTTGGTGGGTCCATCAAAGCACTCAATATCAGGGGTATACTGATTAGCCAATCTTGCTTCCCTAGACAAAAACGCGTTAAAGGCATAGTTAGTTGGGTCATGAAAAGAAACCGCTTGTCGAGTTTGTCTCGGCTGGACATGAATGCCGATCCTACTTAGGAGCTGGGGACAATTGCTGCGAGAATGTTGTAAAATAGTGACAAATCTTTTTGACTTCGTCTCGTCTGCAAAGTGTCCATGTGTAGAGTCTCCTCAATCAGAATATATTTCACAGAGTCTTGATAATTGGTTCCGACTTGGTTTTGCTTAAACAATACATGTCTTAATATGTTAAGTATGTACAGGGTGGCCAACTAAGAATGCGAGGTACTGTATCTGGGAAACTATCCATCGTAGAGACTTGCGGCAAAAATGTAATTACTAAAACGGCCAAGAGAAAAACCCTTGAAAATATTTTCAAGTTTCTAAAGTGACCACTACGAAGCGTAACTCCAATCTTGAATCTAAAAGTGATGTTTCTGTGAATTCCGCTATATTAATCTAATAAAAAAATCTCACATATTTGAAGTTGAGGATAATGTAAAACTTTTTAATTTAATGCTTTTTGCTGTATCTCTAAAAATAAAGTGGTGGGGGGTATTCAAAGTTTTATTTAAATAACACCCTGTATCTGCGAAACGGCTAAGCCGATTTTAACAAACTTGGATTAATTCAAAGGAGATATTCTTGGGCTACACATTTTGTATTATTTAAAGTTTTGTTAGTTTCACATGTCGCCGCTAGAGGGCTATTTTCGACATTCCGACAGAAATGGTAAATTTTCTCAAAAATATTAAATGCATTGATATGATTTTTTTCCCATGAAAAAGTAGCTAAATAATGGCTAAACAAGCTCGCGAAAACCGCATCTCGATATCTTGTTCCTAACCCAAAATATAGGCAAACAAATTTATTACTTACGAAAATCCCTTAATTTTTTTTTACTATATTTATCTCGAATTTTCTCTTTTATAAAAGTTTTGGCGCTGAAAAGGATCGATTTAAAAAAGGAACGTTCTTAGTGCCCCCGCAAATGCTCGAAATGCTGACCATCACGCTCTATGCATTGCTGAAGCCTCTCAGGTGTAGACAAAGTCAAAGTCAAAAAAGCTTTATTGTATAAAAAATTGTTTCTCATTTACAAAGCTGTTCAAAGGAATATCCTAATTTTATCGGTTAAAAGAATGCACAAAACAAAAGGAATAGGAAAACATAACATAAGGAAAAACAATTAAAATCAATGTCAAAGTTTAAAATCATTAAAATTTGCGACAGAGGTCGAATGCTTATCTTTATTATATTTACATTATGGAAGATCATCCATACTAAAGTAGCTCCTAGCACAAACACTCAATATTGTTAAATAATGCGAAAATTATTCATGTACAGAGGGTAAAGCACAACACCCAGAAGAACAGACATTTATAATTAGGCAATTTTATTATTGATTATTCAAAGCGGACCTGAAAGAACTCATCCAATGTATAATAAGCCTTGGGGATTAAAAGTGCTTTAACCTCTCTTCTAAATTTCTTGTCATTTTCAATATTTCTTACTTGTAGCGGAAGCTGATTAAATATTCTCTTACTCTCATAAATTATGGAGTTTTTGGACCGACTGGAATGCGGAATTGGTAAAACTATTCTATATGTTTGGCGAGTATTAAACACTGGGGCCGAACGAATCTCACCCTTAAACTTCCTGCGTATCAGACAAGTAGTCTCAAGAATAAACAAACTGGATAATGTTAAAATTTTATGATTTTGAAAGAGTGGCTTACAGGAATCTCTAATTTTAGCTTTACACATATACTTCACAGCTCTCTTTTATAATACAAATATTGCATTGAATAGACATTTGGAACAAAATCCCCAAAAGCATACACCATATCTCAAATGTGATTCAATAAGTGAATAATATGCGCGTCTTGTGGCTGTTAGATTCAAGTTATTTAATATTATTCTAATTGCATAACAGTTGGAAGCTAATTTTTTGCTGAGATAAGTAATATGCTGTTCAAACTTTAGTTTAGTTTATCATCTATATATAAACCTAGAAACTTATTTACGCACTCACTGCTTACTGTTTGGGTACCAACATTTATTTCATTAAATATGCATTTAAAAGTCATTATATGAGTTTTTGTAACATTCAAAGATAACAAGTTGGCATCAGCCCATTCCTTCACCCTAGTCAGATCATTTCCAACATCTTTCTCAAGCTGACCGCATCTCTGCCCGTCCAAAGTTTTGTAGAATCATCGGCAAACAGAGTGATTCTACCCCTGATATTAATATAAGTTAAGTCATTGATGTACAACAAGAACAACAACGGACCGAGAACAGACCCCTGAGGCACTCCAGAATGGATTTCCATTTCAATACAGGAGTTATTGTTGCAGTTTACAATTTGAAAGCGGCCAGTCAAATACGATCTAAACCAGGTTAGGGCTGGTCCCCTTATCCCATACTTCTCGAGTTTCCACAGCAGTATTTCATGATTGACGCAGTCGAATGCCTTCGACAAATCACAGAACACCGCTGCGGCCACATCACCACTATTAAGGCTCAAATATAAATGTTCAAGAAATGCAAACATAGCGTCATTTGTACCCTTCGAGTCCAGAAAGCCATACTGTTGTGCATAAAGTAAATTATTTCTATTTAAAAAAGACAGTAAACGTTTTTTCACTAGTTTTTCCACTATTTTTGACAAGGTTGGCAGCACAGAAATTGATCTGAAATTTGAGGCAGAGTTGGAATCACTTCCCTTATATAACGGCACAACAGTAGCCCTCTTCAGACAGGGTGAAAAAACACCCTCGACAAAAGATTGATTTACGGAATCAGCCAGTACTTCCAGCGCGGTATTTGGAAGATGCAAAAAAACTTTTACAGAGAGTTCATCCCAGCCCGCTGAGTTTTTGTTACTTATTTCACCAAGGGTGTCTCTAACTTCTTCCAGGTCTGTGGGATTAAGAAAAAATGATTGAGTTACATTAACGCCACCCAAGAATTGAGTAAAATCGTGATTGGGAGTTATTGTGCTACTAAGACTATCAACCAAAGAACAATAGTAATTATTTAGTTCATTACAATTTAAGCTGGTTTCGACCTGAATGCCATTATTCTTTCCCTCAAGTCATTCACCATTTTCCAAGTTTCTTTCTGTTTGTTTTCTGAATTGTTGATTCTATTTATAAAATACGACTGTTATAATTATTAAAGTACTGAATGAACTGAGGACTGTGTAAGGCAAACTTTCTAATACAATGCAAAGAGCGAAGATTCTTAGAAGATATCTTTAGACCCCTGGAAAACCGCGGTTCCCTACATCTATATTTCACTGAAGTAAGGGGAAAAGATTTTTTAAAAGTCTTAAGTAGGAGAGAATGAAATTCACTCCGCGGTACATCACTACTCAACACCATTCGCCAATCTGTTTTCCTACACGTTTCTACAAATTTATTGCAGTTTCTCTTAGTAAATAGTCTTTTACGTTGTCTTGCACTTTTAATTTTTTTCAAACAAAACGAGTAATCAAAAACTACCGCCTCATGATCAGAAAGACCTGCGCTTGTAACACTACACTCAACATCATTCCCGCTAAAATTACTGCAAACATAGTCTAATAGGGTCGATGAACTTGAACAAATGCGTGTAGCTGCCTCAAAACTGCAATTTCAATTTCGGCTCTCGGTATGGTTCGTATTGCAGTACGAATCCGGTTTTTCAAATCTTCTCTGGTCGTCGGTTGAGTCTGGAACACGATGTCCTTTAACCGCCCCCATAAATAAAAATCCAGACAAGTTAAGTCTGGTGATCGCGGAGGCCATGGAAACAGACTTCCTCTTCCAATCCACTGTTGTTGAAATGCTTCATCGATATGCTCTCGCACATTAATAGCAAAATGTGCTGGACAACCATCCAACCGCAAAAACAAGTTTTGCCTCGTTTCCAGAGGCACATCTTCCAACAACAACGGTAATTGATTGGCCAAAAATTCAAGAAAGACATTGCCATTTAGGGGTTGCTCGAAAAAATATGGCCCAATAATTTTGTCTTCCAGTACGCCACACCACACATTTAAACTCCAACGTCCTTGGTGCTGAACTTCACGCATCCAATGCGGATTTTCTGCAGACCAATAGTGCATATTGACTCTCCCATCACTATTAAAAGTGGCTTCATCGGTCCAAAGAATTTGAAGTAAAAATTCTCTATTTTCGCGTATCATACCTAACATCCAATGGCAATAGTCCAACCTGCGATCAAAATCTTCCTCATTCAAAGCCTGATATAGAACTACATGCTATGGATGCATTCTAAAAGTAATTAAAAAAAAAGTTTCAACAAATACCTATATTGTGATAGCCATTAGAACTTACCTATGGTCCTTCAAGATATTTTGAACCGTTGTTCGTGCTATGTTCAACTCAAGCGATAACGCTCTTGTGCTAATATGAGGATAGTTGATATTTACTTGTGTTCTTCCAAATTTTTGCCGTTGAAACGCAGGCCGAAAACTACCATTGGCTCGTAAGCTCGCCACTAATCGGGGAAAAACTCTCACATCGCAAGGACGTCGATTTGGATAACGGGCCGCGTAAACTCTTTTAGCTAATGCGGCATTTTGAAGACATTCAAAACACACCGCAAGCATCGCATATCAGGTTCATCATTTGTAAACACAAAAATTGCTCAAAATAAAGCGAAACTATTGACAACTATTGACAATTTGAGGAAGAATTATTTATATTTTCATTTGTTTTCTTTCCATGGCCTGCTTCTATTAATTGTCTACCCATGAGAGGCTTCAGCAATGCCTAGAGCGTGATGGTCAGCATTTCGAGCATTTCCGGGGGCACTAAGAACCTTCCTTTTTTAAATCGGTCCTTTTCAGGGCCACAACTTTTATAAAAGAGAAAATTCGAAATATAGTAAAAAAAAAAATTAAGGGATTTTCGTAAGTAATAAACTTTTTTGCCTATATTTTTGGTTATGAAAAAGATATCGAGATGCGGCTTTCGCTAGCTTGTTTAGCCATTATTTAGCTACTTTTTCATAGAAAAAAAATCATATCAATGCATTTAATTTTTTTGAGAAAATTAACCATTCTCTACCGGCGACATGTGAAACTAATGAAACTTTAAATAATACAACATTTGTAGCCCAAGAATAGGGCCTTTGAACTAACCCAAGTTTGTTAAAATCGGCTTAGCCGTTTCGCAGATACAGGGTGTTATTTAAATAAAACTTTGAATACCCCCCACCACTTTATTTTTAGCAATACAGCAAAAAGCATTAAACAAAAAAGTTTTACATTATCCTCAACTTCAAATATGTGGAATTTTTTTATTAGGTTAATATAGCGGAATTCACAGAAACATCACTTTTTTAGATTCAAGATTGCAGTTACGCCCCCTAGTGGTCATTTTAGAAACTTGGAAATATTTTCCAGGTTTTTCTCTTGACTGTTTTAGTAATTACATTTTTTGCCGCAAGTCTCTACGATGGATAGTTTCCCAGATACAGTACCTCGCATTCTTAGTTGGCCACCCTGTATATCATAATGAGGAGACCAAATACATGAGCCATATTCGAAATGCAGGCGCATAAGGGAGCAATACAGTAAACATATAGAATCGATGCTCTGGAAGTCACCAGCACATCTCTTGATGAAGCCCAATATTTGAAGAGCCTTAGAAACTGCCCCAAAAATATGCGGGATAAAACTCAAGCGACCATCAAGTGTACCTCCCAGGTCTCTAATATGAGAAAGTGACTCTATAAGGTTATTGTTGATGTAATAGGAGTGGTCAACAAAATTCCTGCTTTTATTGAAGCGAATTGAGTAGCATTTTTTGACATTCAAGTCCATACAGTTGTTGTTGCACCAGATCCGATCCGACTGAGCCAATCATCTGTGGATCTAACTTTAAGATGTAGTTTTAAGTCGTCTACAAAGAGAAGAGAGAACCTGTGTTGACAACAAGGTATGTATAAGATGAACAACAGGGACCCCAAGTGTGACCCCTGGGGCATACCAGACACAACAGGTATCTCAATCGATTGAAAACCAAAGACTTAAACAACTTGTGATCTGTCAGTCAAATAGGAGTAAAGCCATAGGCGTCATATAACTTGTCTTCCAGTAGCTTGGAAAGACTACTGAATCTAAAGATTGATTAAATATAAAGACAATTTGCTAATAAAAAGCTGAACTGTTTTGAAAATATTGGAGGTAAACCATCAGCACCTGAACCCTTGCCTGTGTTCAGCCCTGACAGCCTAGTGTACAGTGAAGCTGTTTAGATGTAAATTATTAAAGATCACTTCATTGGGTATATGGCATGTTTTCTTGCTATACATTTCTCAAAAGTATTAAGCAAACAGACCAACTATCTCTTCTCCAGACGACCCAGTGACACTCTTATGAGAAAGTTCATTAAGAACTTGGATTCTACTTTCTTGGGCTTACAAACTTCCAGACATTTTTTTAAGTTAGTAGTAGTATCTCACTAAGCTGAACATAGTCTCGGTAATCCTGCCTTTTTAGGGTCTTACACCCAGCTCTTGCATTACACAAATTAGCATAATCAACATGTAAATTTGAGTTAATATATGGCTTATGTAGTGCTTCTTTTCGATAATTAATGATTTAAGTTAGTTCATTGGAAAATCAAATGGGGAAACTTCTTTAATGAACTTTAACTGTCTATACATAATTACAATACCACATAAAAAATGTTAACTCTCATGTAATAAGCATTGAACCCCGTTAGGGTGTTCAAATAAAAAGAGAGACACACACACCTTGCACACAATCGATGAATCTTAGGGCCAAATCACAAAGGTTACTATTGCATTTATTTTGCATGCTAATTCAGGAAATTATACAAAACAAAATTAATCATATTAGTGCGAACACATTAACGCATCTTTATCAAATCTTTAGATTAAAAGATCATTTAACCCCTACGATAATTATAATAGTATTCTCCAGATCAGTTTTCATCCTTCAACATATGCCTAAGATACTTCCATAGGAAAATCGTGAAGTTGTCGACAGATGTATCATCACCCAAAATTATAATTCTATTTGTTTTTAATAAGAAGAATATCCTACACTCTACAGGATTTACAAATTCGTGATATATTGATATGTTCATTAACCTTATTTTCAAAATATAGTTAGTAGTGGAAATGCTGATATTTCAGTACTTTATAATTTGATCGTTAAATATACTCACGGATAGTGATTTAGTTTTACCCAATGCGGGAAAATGCTCCTCCATATTCGATATCACAGTGGAAGCCGACGAATTACTTGCGAGGGATTCCGTATCCCAGGTGTCTGTATTCGATTCAGTTTCGAAATCACTATTGAAGCCCTGAAAAGAAACGTGATGCTATATTTTATTTTAATTTATATATAGCTCAGAAAAACATTAATTTTGGTGAATAATCTACTATTGTAGTTCAGGAGCACTTTGTAGAAAAAAACGGAAAAATATGGAAAAACATATTGTTTAGAACAATTATAACTTATACTTAAAAACGTTGCATAACATTAACAGCCATAGCTCTTATTTATTTTCCTTTTCTTCAACATGGTCAAGATGTACTGACTTATAAATCGTTTTTTTTCCACAGAACTATAAATTATACAGAATTTCTACAAGAAATCCAAAGATAGAAGTAATAGAAAAATAAGTACAAATAGACCTGGACTAAAACGTGCCCCTTTTTGCCCTATTAACATATAACAAGTTGCACTGCAATATTGTCGCGATAGGTTTTAACCGCGACGCCACGCCTTGGTTAGCGTGCAGGAATATAGCGGGATCAGTAACAAAGTCTATTGGTCAAAGACTTTTCAAATTCAAATTCATTTATTAATGTATATACGACAAAAAAAAGTCATGCAAGAAATTCTAGGAGGGTTTTATGGAGAAGAGTAGCAGAATGTTAAAAATCCAGATGTCTATTTGGTAGAAAAAGTATTAAGAAAAATAGGCAATAAAGTATATGTTAAATGGCTTGGATTGGATAAATCACACAATTCATGGATTCTTAAAAGAGATGTATTATAATAACATAGAGAAGATTCTCCAGCAGATATAATGAAGGCAAGGTAAGTATACCTAGGCGTTTGAAACTCTCCCTACAGTAATCTCCAAATCTCATACCACTGACCACCCTAACAGCTTTCCTCTGTAAGCCAAACAAATGTTTGGTATTTGGGGTATGGCCCCACATAAGGATAGCATAGGATAAATGGGAATGAAATGCGGCAAAATAAGCAGCATTAAGTGCTTTTTCAGAAATGTTATCTGCAAGACGACGAAGCAGAAAAAGGTTCTTGCTCAGTTTTAAGGCCACAGCCTCCAGATGTGCAGTCCATTGTGCCTGGTAGTTAATGTGTACTCCAAGGAACTTAGCTTGATAAACATGGTCACTCGCTGCTGCCAGATCTTTCAGCGTAAATACCATTAGTTCTGTTTTATTTTGGTTTGCTAGAGATAAACAAACCAACTTTCAACCCTCAACTGTGCATCCCCAGAACCCCGCAAAGCAGGTCCCAATCTCTGCAATAACTGAAATGGTAGTGTCATCCGCAAAGAGGGTATAATTCGAGAACTGATCTATAGAGGTAGATCATTTACATAGATGAGAAATGGAATTAAGTCCAAAATGGAGCCCTGGGGCACTCAAATTTTTATTTCCGTCTCATCAGACAACACTCCACCATACTGCACCGCCGGGGATCTCCCTGTAAGATATGATTTTAACAATTCTATGCTATCCTCTTGAAAGTTATACGCTCTGAGCTTATGCAGCAAGATCCCATGGGGAACACAGTCGAAAGCTTTACTGAGATTACAGAAAAGAACCGCGTTATAACCCCGTAGATCAAAAGCATTCATAATAATTATTATTATTCTGACAGTAGGCGGTAGAACCGATAAATTATCGCAATATCTTAAGCATCCAAGTCCCCAAACATTGTCAAACTACAAGTTTAAATGGCGGTCTAGTCTGTTTTTAAATCTCAAGCGACTCTTTGAGTGAATTAGCTGCAAAGGAAACAGTAGTATCATCAGCAAAGAGTGTGTATTTTGCCTGTGTAGTAGATAAAGCAAGGTCATTACAATAAATTTAAAAAAATGGGACCCAGGGCTGACCCTTAAGGGACCCCAATGTTAACCACACTCTCCTCTGACAACACCCCAGCCACCCTCACAACCTGCAGATAAGATTTTATGAGCTTTACACTCTGAGGAGAAAAGTTATATTTTGTAAGCTTTCGCAAGAGAATTCCATGATCCACATAGGTCACAGAACAAAACTGTGTCAAATTGGAGATTATGGAAGGCTTCAGCTATGTGTGAGACAAGGTCAAGAATCACAAGTACAGTAGACCCATCTCTCCTAAAGGCAAACTGGCATTCCGTGAATAAATTCCGTTCTTCAAAGTAATTATTTATTTGTAAGGCCATCGCCTTTTCAACAAGTTTTGAAATAATTGACAGTAGAGAGATAGGTCTATAGTTCTCCTGCTCATGGATATTGCCTTTCTAAAAGATAGGTGTAATTACTGCTTTCTTAAGAATGGAAGGAAAAATGTTTTCTTTAAAGTATTAGTTGACCAATTTTGTCAGTGGACTTTTTTAGCATTTTACTTAAATTTGTATTTAGTCCGATAGATATCACTACTATTCTTATTTTTTTAAATTAGTGATAATATCAATATCCCTCATTTGGATAAGTGTTATGTCTGAAAAAGAAAAGTTGTGTAAGGGATCTATGTTAATATTTTCTATAAAGTTCATGTTGCTATCAGGAATATCTCTAAGTAGCTTATGAGCATTGTTAGAAAAAAAGTCATTAAAATTATCTGGAGAGATGTTATGAGGTTCATGCATGTTTTTTGTTAAGCCTCTATGTTTATTTATAACGTCCCACATTGTTCGCCCAGGATTATTGGAGTTTAATATCAACATTTCATTTGATCTTTGCTTAGCTTTAATGATTTCAGTTTTATATGCTTTTTTAAAAATTTTCATAATTTGTATGTTATTTTCAGTCTTATACTGCCTACATATTTCCTTCAAAAAGCGAAGATGATCTCGCATTTCTTTTAACTCCCTAGTAAACCATGTAATTTTCCCCATCTGGTCGGACCTAACTTTATATGTTTTAGTTGGAAAACACTCCTGAAAAATGTTTTTAAGAATATCCATGAAACTAGTGAGCTTCTCTTCAATACCAGTACCCCGAAGATTAACAAAACTTACATCACCCGCGCATAAAGCGTTGCACCTTTGCAGCATGGTATTAATTTGGGAAATGTCATTTATACCAGTATAAAACAATTCAGTCTTTAAAATTCTTAAATTTACTTTAGGGACTCTAAAATGAATAAAATTAACAAATCACAGTTTTTGTATTTTAGATTATTCAATATGAAATGATCAAGTGTTTGATGAGGAAAACTGTTCAACATAGACTTATACGAAACCATATATGGGTAAGTACCATATTCCGTTAGATGCAAGTATCGAAGACACCTTCTCTGAACTTTTTCCACCATGTTAACATTTGTAGCTGAATTTGGCATCTAGACTGTAGAGGCGCATTCTACATGTGGACGAACCATAGATGTTTTAAAGGAACCGCAGTTTCTAATCAAGAACCCCAGAGATCTATAAAGCCTTATTTGTGCAATATTCAAGATGATCATTAAATTTTAAGTTGCACTGGAAAAGTACTCCGAGATACTTTACATTTGTCTTACGTTCCAAGTATTTGCTATTGATGTGATAATTATTGACTAATGGATTAGTCAGAAAGGCTTTCACCGATTTTTACCGACTGAAGCCGTTGCCTCAAATAAAACTCTATGAACAAGTATGACAGTTCAGAAAAACCCTGATCTAGAAGTTTCTTAAGAAGTATCTTGTGATTAACTTTGTCAAAAGCCTTGGCACAGTCGGTATAGATGACATCCAGTTGACCCCGTCCTTAATTGCATCAGCAGCATGCTCAGCAAAAACATACAGATTGCTAGTGGTTGATCTACCTTTCAAAAATCCATGCTGGGAATTGGAGATCGGAGGTCCAATCCAGTCATAAACAGCATTGTGAATTATTTTTTCAAAAATTTTTGCTATGGTGTTGATTAAACTAATGTGTAACGGAATATTAGCTTATTCCGCTCCACTAAATTCAGTTCAATTACGAATAATTTTCGATGTTTGGGATTTGAGTTCCCAGTGACATCTATTCACGAATGGGTATATTTCGTGCAAGTAATTATTTAAGAAGCACAGGTACGCTGTTTTATACCTACAATTTGTGGATTTGTTTCACTGCAGTTACTATATTTAGTAGTGACATCTATTCGGGAATGGGCTTATCTCATGTGCTTGGTAATTGGGGCGCGTAGTACGCTATTTAATACCTACAATTTATGAATTTAATTTACTATAGATTACTATATTTAGTATATATTGGGTATTTCTTTGGTTTGACGCCGCATGACCTATAGTAGTAGTCACATGATATAAATTATCCAATTAAAACATCGAAAAGCATAATTTGTTGAACGTCTTGAATTTTGAAAGCGAAATCATTTTATCTTTGTGCGACGCTCGACGGGTAAGTGCTAATATTCAATCTTGAAATATTTAATTCATCTTGCAGTATATTTAACTAATTCTTTCATTTTTAAATACATAATTAATACTTGTTCATGATTTTTTTGGTCTTCTAGCATTCTTATAATACATTTTTAATTAGCTTACATATTCAGTAATTTGTGATTATTGTCTTGACCGTTCGGTAAAAATACCGATTTATTGGTGAATATTTGCGTCTCTCATTAATCAAATTCATCTAATTTGAAAGAGGCTTAGTTCAAATTTACAGAGAACGTAATTATTTCATCGTTTAGCGGTCACGCACATTATTTCACGTATTTCCATTCAAATTGAACAGTATTATTTGGGGAATTCTCGGAGTGGATTCTATATATTCTTGCAAAAGTAGTAAATTGAATTTTCAGTAGAATTTCTCTGAATTTTCCCTCATAGTATTGCTGGTTTAAATATTTTTTTTAGGCTTATTTCATTCAAATTTCAGTTTGTTTATAACATCAAGCATATAATTATTAGCACTTGCCCTGTCTCGTCTCAATACTGATGTACCGACATTAATTTGCATTTATAAGAGCTGTACCATGCAAATTGATGGGAATGATCACATGGATTACCTATAAGTCCTGGATAACCCTAACTCAATTGAACTTGGGAACAGGCAGAAGCGGTTCCAGTGGAGGTCCCAATACGATCGCATGGTTACAGAATAACTGAACGAAGTTAAGTATCAGTCAGTCAGAAGATAAATTTATTGTAAAGATTACTACCTGTTATAATTAAAAAAAATTTGAATCTTTTAATTTTAATTCTCATCACTAAGTAAATTTATTCATAAATTTTATTTCAAATAATTTCAATTATATTTCTAATTTAATTATATTGATAATCTTCATTTCACATTATACCATCACTCATATTTTTGTAAAATTAATATATTGTTTGAATTCCTTTGTTTAATTTATCGCAAGATTGAGGTCTGTGAGACACGAATTATAAGGGCAAATTTCTGATATTCTTATCTTTATAGTTATTGATATTTAAGTATTCATATTCAGTTCGCATTGTCTCTAGGAACTCTGGCGCCCAAAATATAAAAATCTCTGTTAATAAGAGAACATCGAACAACGCCCGAAGAAAATTAAAACAAGTCTCATGCATACAAAATGGCGCACAATGCCATACTTAATTAAATAAATTAACTATCATGACAAATTGGCGACTGAGCTAGATTTTGTTACAAAGTAACACCCAACTGATCAATTTTGTCATAATTCTATAATTAGATATATCGTTTATTTTTTCATCTTTAAAAACTGGTGTTATAACAGATGTCTTAAAATTATATGGAAATAAGCTATTTTTGATAGAAAAATTAAGAATATGACATAACGGAAGTTATAGATGTAACTCGGTATACCATCAACACCAATTGATTTTTTAGTTTACGGTAATCGACTAGAAGTCAAATACCGTTGACAGGACCTCTACCCACATCCCCATCATAAACAGAACTAAAATAATTTGCAAAGGCATCTGCGATATTTTGGGAATCACTATAATGTGTGTTCTCAAGCAACATCTCTCCTGGCATCCCAGCATGACCCTTTCTGCTTTTAACGTAAGCCCAGATATTTTGGGTATTTTTAATTAAATCAAACGAGAACTAGGAGAGATATTGCCCGCGCCCCAATATGTTGCCTGCAACCCTATAGCCAATACCTCCTACGACTAGGCCACACAGCTTACGCGTGACGTCATCAAAAGTGGTCTTAATTTATTTACAGGCGTATATTGAAATGTGCAATATCTTTTAAAATATCACAGTTAAGAAGACATTTTAGATGCAAAAAACTCGAAAAAATATAACAAAACCTTTTTTATATGTAGTGTGAAACGTAATTGGCCTAATACAATACCTCCTACAAGCTGATATCACTTTAAGCACGACTATTATGACCGATAATGTGTAATACTCATTTTTTGTTTAATCAAAAATTAAATTGCAGTTTACTTACCTTTTCCTGCGAGTCATAAACAGTCTTTAGACGTGCCTCATTCAATTTTTGTTAAAGGAAAACGAAATTTCAAAGCAAAAACCTTTGAATATCCAGTTTATCAAAATAGAATCTACCTATTTTGATAAACTCAAACTAGATACCACCAATCTATTTAATAGATAGGTGGTAAAATGTCACTATAGGTATAAAGGTGTCATAATAGGTAATAGTAATGTCAAATTTGGTAGTGTGTGTTCTCCATCCAAAGAACCTTGCAATCTTTAAATATTTATAATAAAACGTGAAAATTTTATCCAGGTTTCAGATTATTACTCTTTTATGTTAGATTTGGTATATTACTCGGTATATTATTGGGGTCTAATATTTATTTATTAAAAGTCTCCAGTTTCCTTTTTTTTCTTTTTACCCAAAAGATTATGATTATGTGCATTTAAAGATCCTTGACACAAATAGATCGTGGGGTCTCACTTGGAAAACGCGGGTTCGAACCCCGTTGCTTTTTTTTCTTATTTTTTAAAGATTATGTTTCTAAACAGCTTTTTTTCTTGATTTTGGGTATGTCTTGGGTTAGATTGGGTTAGCACCTGGTTAGTTTCCTTTTCTTGAGCCCCCGTAGCGAGCGAATCGAGCGGAGGGCTATGCGGATCGACCAATGGGAAAGGCCGATTTTTATATAGTGCACTATTTGTGTAAAGGATCTTATAATGCTGATTATGTTTAGAACAATAATTATTAAGAAAGAAGTGTATTTGAAATGCTGCAAAGAAAATTTTTTGAAACATCAAAGGTGATTTTTACAATTTTCAAAAGGAGTCAAAAGACTGTTTTGATTTAAATAGTTTAACAACAACAGCTCACAAAGAAAATACTTTTTATTGTAAATATCTAAAAATGTGTCTTCGAACTCATTAATCAGTTTTTTAAATATAATATAGGCTGTTGAAACTACGACCACTATTTGTTCACGAGGATATAAAAGAGCCCCACGAGTTAAGGAATTAATGAAATTGTAAGAATCTTCTACAATACAAGGTTTATTTAATTTTCTTTGCAAAATTCACAACTTAACTTTTTTAATTGACAGCAATATCCACTTAAATAAGTGATTAACTGGCATTTTAGATGCTCTGCTGTATCTTGTGAATGTGACAAATTGTTAAGAAAACCTTTCAGAGCCTCTATAATAAAAGAATTAAATATTTTGAGAGCTAATTTAACAATTCGCCTTTCTATAAATAAATGGGCCTTTAAACTAAGGGAATACCCATGTTTTAATATTTTGTCTCGTTTTAGTTCATGAAGTTTTTTGACCACTGAGGGCATATAGCAAACATTGCATTACAGCCTTTATGAGGCGTTATTACAGTAAATATCACTTACCCCAAAATTAGCTAACAGGAATAAATTTTATAAACTTGCTGTACACAATGAACGAGCACAAAATAAACTCTTATTACACGAAAGCAACAGGTCAAGTCCAAACAATTTGGAAAGCTAAAAACATGAACTTTGGGTCTTTTCGGCTAGTTTCCACCGTACAGCATGGTTCACATAAATTTAAACACACCAATGTACTGATATTATCAAGAAATTAACAGAAAAACAATCAAAATCGAACAAAACAATAATTAAGAAGCCGATCGAACGTCTAAAGTACGACAACTGACAGGCGGCAGTGTTCATACATTATTTGGGATGTAAACCATTTAACGTATATTTAGTTGGACTTGAATTTTTTCAGCATTTCTTGAATGAAATTTGAAATTATGTTTTTAAATAGAACTAAATATTTATAGAAATTAATTAGGTTAGTTTGGGTTAGCAACGTTTATTTTCTTAAAGGTTTTGATTTCGTTATTGCTTCACTTTCCGGTTTTTATATATTTACTATTTGGATTTTAAATATTTATTTATCTTTAATATAATTATACTATAATATACCAAAGCAAAATTTTACATTAAGTATCTAATATATTGTTAATTGTAATCTTGGAATCCAAGATGAATATTTTACGTTTCTTTGAAAAATAATTTGTCGCAAACTACAGTGAGA
This sequence comes from Pissodes strobi, assembly GCA_016904865.1. Lineage (NCBI taxonomy): Eukaryota > Metazoa > Arthropoda > Insecta > Coleoptera > Curculionidae > Pissodes > Pissodes strobi. Next base: position 181,628 of record MU184675.1, on the reverse strand, counting down.
AGTAGCTCAAATTGTGAAAAAGCGCCCAATCTGGCAGCACTGGATACATGACGTCGACATTCCAGTCGCCCAGCGTGGTAATCAACATTAAAAACGGAAGTAGGCGCGATAAAATAATGAATACTTTTACTGGGCTCCTCTTAATGCTTTTCTTGCGGCAAAAAAGTATAGACCACTTTTGATGACGTCACTGCTAATTTTAATATTAGCTACTTGGCCTAGTTGTAGGAGGTATTGGAACAGCCCGATCCAAACAACCATATAGATCGTAAAAAAACCTCCCCCGAGGCATTCACGTCCGGACACTGTAACAAGGAGCTCCAGTCTTGTGACGATATTAATCGATAAAGCAAATCAAAATCTCCCTTAGCAAAATCATACTTATGAACTGCCTTATAACCGGTATTTTACATTCTACCATTTTCAATCTTTAATACAAAATTTAATGCAGGATGATAATTTATCTTCGTATATCAGTGTATTTTCGGACCTGAAAACCTCCGTCAGGGACATATTCGATATGACTAAATCTAAATACCTATTCAATACGTTCGGAACATGATTTACCTGGTTCAAATTGTATTAGTTAGGAAATTGCTCAAGCAACAAATTAATGCTACAGTTTGTGCATGGGTAATTTGGCAAGTTAAAATCTACCATAATTGTTTAGACTTCGGTCTATTTTTCTTTTATGCTCTGGCGCCCTCTAGCGTTTTAAAATTAATTAGCATGAGAGGCGCTTCTATTATAAGTTTTCTGTGGTAGTATATATCATAACCTGTAACCTGTAACTTCACTTGTTTCCGAGCATCCGAGCTATTAGCAATTAGCAATGTAGTGTCCATTGGCGGCATCCGATGAGATGTACCGCAATGTCAGTTCGCACGAGCAACTACTATTTGTATAAAGACAGTGTGTTTTGTTAAGTCGAAGAATATAAGTGCTTATTAGAAGTCTTGTATTATTTACAAAAAAGGCAGGGAATGGAAACGCCCATCATCCCACATGTTTGGTCTTCGAGCACGAATTCAACGAATCAAGTCCTTCGTATCACTTTGTGATACAGCACAGCAAATTGTAAGCACAGTCCACATCATCATCATATTTATGCATTGATCGTCAACAGAAGAGCAAGGAAGCCGCATAATCCATTTTCCGAATTTCCAAATTTCCGTTGACCATCGATTCTTCGAGAACGTGGTGATTCACGCTTTCACAGTCACAGCGGTTAGCTATGATATATTGATATATCGTCGAAGCAGCACAGACACACGGCTTTAGTGTACAAGATGAAGACGGCATATAAAGATTAGGATCTCGAATTCTGTCGACCGGTTAGGTTTTCTATATTTGAGATTTGTTCGCGCCATAAAAGCATTCCTTGTCAAAGGTCAGTTGCCAATCAGCCGTTGTCAGTCAAATCGCCAACGCATTTGTTATTTGTTTACATTTTGCAGTTTAATTTTCTGTACTACATTTAATATTCTTTTATTTGGATAAAATAAAAGAAATTGCAAACAATTAGTTTACTTTGCGCATTTCTTTGCATAAGTTTAATATTATAGTATTAGTATTAGTGCATGTCATCCATTTTGATTGCCAAAATTCTGTGATTTACCAGTGTATGATTAGCTCATTGGATTTACCTCGTTAAGGTATTTTATAAAATTGCAGCATTTTGCTATACCTACTATAATTTATATTTTAGTTATAAGGTATTTTGATTGTACTTTAGGGTTACTAAAGTTGTATTTTACATTATATCTCGCATAATATATTGTTCAAAATGACAGATGTAGAGAAGGCAAAAGCAAGAGTAAATAATCTTACAGAGACACGGTCAAAGATTTTTCAGGCATTATCGCGTTTTACCAATTATGTAATATGATTTTCTGACCCAAATAAAATATCTCAGCTTCAAGTTCGGTTAGAAAAGCTTCAGTCATTGTGGGTTGAGTTCATTGGTGTCCAAAATGAATTAGAGTCATTAGATAAATCAGTAGATCATGCATCAGTCAGAATTGACTTTGAGGATGAGTTTTTTTATTCTTCGGGAACAGCCAAAGGTGTATTATTGATAAGCATTTTATGCAATTATCCAATCAAATGACATCAATGGCTCAAAATGCCATTGTTCCACAAGCATCACAGCACAATCATAATTTACCGAAGGTTAAATTGCCTGAATTTCAAGGGTCATACGATTTGTGGCTGCAGTTTGCAGACACTTATAAGTCACTTGTGCATAATAATTCAAGTCTCAGTAAAATTGAGAAGTTTTG
>MU184675.1:136797-164346 GCA_016904865.1 Pissodes strobi | reverse complement strand
CACTACTAGAGAAGGCAAAGGAGTGGTTTAATCTAAATAAACTTAGCTTGAACGCGCAAAAAAATCAAAAGCTCATTATTTCTTCAAATCCTCGTATACTCTCTGACGACTCCGTCAAGTTATTGGGCATAACTATAGATGACAAACTAAATTGGCACCTGCACATAGACCAACTCTGTCGAAAACTGTCCACAAATATATTTCTTCTTAGGAGGCTAAAACACTTTGTAGATGAACCAACTTTGCTTACTGCCTACTATGCGTTTTTCTACAGTCATCTATCATATGGCATTTTACTCTGGGGAAATTCTGGTAATGCTGTTAGAGCTTTTCGTCAGCAAAAGCGAGCAGTTCCAGTTATTGCTGGAGCAGGTTTCAGGGACCATTGTAAACCTCTATTCGTTTTTTATAGACTTTTAACTCTACCAAGTTTGTTTATATATGTCTCTGGTGGAGATTCATGGTAACAAGGGAAACTTTTCAATGAATGCAGACATTCATGAACACAACACCAGAGGTGCAAACCAAAAGGCCCAAGTTGCTCTGTCTGCAAGTTTCAAAAAATAATTCTCTTCTGTTTAATGCATATAATAAGCTTAATACGACCACCAAGAGTCTGAATCTGATAAAGTTCAAGTCTGTTGTGAAGAACTATCTGGTGGATTGTGCATTTTATAGCATATCAGAGTATATGGCCGCACCCCTGTCCATATAGGTTTTTAAATAGTGTCAATTTTGTTTGTTTTAATTTTATTTGTTTCATTTTGTGTTTCACTGTGTTTAGTTAGGTTATTTTAATTATATTTGTGACCCAATTGGGTACCTTCAGGAATATTTAATCTTAGTCTTAATTAATTTTATCATGAAATATTTTTAAAATTCTTTAGGATATAATTGGTTTTAGACCATTTTAAACTGACTTGTGCAAACAAAAATTTTGTAATGCATGTAATATATTTTTTCTTCAAACGTCAGTAAATCCGTCATTACTCGACTGTGTAGGCGACCGTGAAGTTTCCTCCGCCGTAGCTTTACTTTTCACTTTTCCGCCGGCGCGGCGGAGGTAAAAGTGTTGTCATAGCAACATAGATACAATATAAACAGACAACAAAATAAGCGTCAACAACTCAATATTTATTAAACTACAATTTGTATTTATCACTCAATTTGTGACTGCATTTCTAAAAATCACGAATTTAGGAATTAAAACGCAGTCGGAGACGCAATCTTAAAAAAATAATTATTGTTGACAGTGTCCACTGACAGCTTTATGTTACATTACTATAGCAACAACCTGTGCCTATTCACCGACACCCGTCTTAGCCGCCTTGCGAACCCACTTATCTTTAATAATAATTAGATATTATTACTATTAAAAAGAGATGTTTTTGCATTAATTTGTCGACATTTGAAGAAAAAACAACATATTTTATTTGGAGGAAAAGTTACTTTTCATGGCTTGCTCTCTATTACCAGCCTCATTCCGTTCGGCTGTTAAACACGAGCGCGCCATGAAAGGTATCACTTTTCCTCCATATAAAATAATATACTATTTTCTTCAAACGTCAGTAAATCCGTCATTACTCGACTGTGTAGGCGGCCGTGAAGTTTCGTTTTTCCTCCGCCGGAGCTTTACTTTTCACTTTTCCGCCGGCGGAGGTAAAAGTGTTGTCATAGCAACATAGATACAATACAAACAGACAACAAAATAAGCGTCAACAACTCACGATTTATTAAACTACAATTTGTATTTATCACTCAATTTGTGACTGCATTTCTAAAAATCACTAATTTAGGAACAAATTGGTTATTATTTAATCGAACTTACTCAATAACCGCTTATCAATACGGAATTAAAACGTAATCTTAAAAAAATAATTATTGTTGACAGTGTCCACTGACAGCTTTATGTTACATTCACCGACACCGGTCTAAGCAAGGCCACCTACGACCGTGGTCTAAGCCGCCTTGCGAACCCATTTATCTTTAATAATAATTAGATATTATTACTATTAAAAAGAGATGTTTTTGCATTAATTTGTCGACATTTGAAGAAAAAACAGCATATTTTATTTGGAGGAAAAGTTACTTTTCATGGCTTGCTCTCTATTACCAGCCTCACTCCGTTCGGCTGTTAAACACGAGCGCGCCATGAAAAGTATCACTTTTCCTCCATATAAAATAATATACTATTAATTTAACTGCTATGCTAACAACACTTCTGTTTATAACAATAAAACGATATTTGACTTTTGATTTTGACTAACTAGATAGTATAACCCATAAGTAAAGTAAAGCTCTGAAAAATTACAAAAGAACAACACGAGATTAAAATTGTGAAAATAGATAAGGACAACTTTTAGGTTAACCGTTGCGCTGAAATCACTTTTATTGCTCTTAGGGGTACAATTTTTCACATATGTGCAATTCGGAAGGCTTTGTGATGTATCTTAAGAATTTTCTACCTTTTCTTATGAAATCCTTTTATTTTCTCCTATTGACACTATTTGTTAATTACTATAAAAGTATTTTTCTAAATAGTTTTTCACTTTTGAGCATTGATAGAATAATAGAAAATTGTTTGGCGCAAGTTGTCACAAAAAAATTAAACCTATACCTCTGGCGTTTTGAAATGATCCAATAAAAAGAAGCAGAATATTGAAGACGAATGTAGAAAACATACCTCAAGAAATGCTTTCAAATCATAGTATATCTGTTCCTGGTTACTTTTAGGGTCATCATCTAAAGGCAGATTAATCAGATGTGTTTCATCCGAATGTTGTTTTGCATCAAATTTGTAACCAATAGGAAGCGATCCTAAAAAATTGCCATTTTAATTCAATATTAGCAATTTAGGAGAATTTTACATATTTTACATTTATTGTTTTAATATCTTATTTGATTAAAAATATATTTTGACGCTTCTTTATGAATGCTTGAACCCTACACTTTATGTGGGATCAACAGTAATGGATCACACAAGATTTACCTTCAAACGTCAAGAAGAAAAGCAGTTATTGTTAAAAGAAAAACAATCAATTTTAACTTATTGTCCTTACCTGGATTAACCATAAAATGAAAAATGTTTTCGGGTTTGAATCCATCTTTAAGAGTGAAACTGAGCACTGCAATTTCAGCCGGATAATATCGATTGGTATTGGAATGATAGCAAAAAATATTGCAATGTATCACGAAAAATACTTCAGTATTCAAAGCTGGAATAAGTTTAAAACCATTATTATTACTACATCACTTCATCATCTTGGATAATATCAAAAATCCCATGTGCAGTGTTAGAAAAATAAAAGTTACCATCTCTTTTATGCGCAATCGTAATCATATTTCTAATAGCTTCACGAGCTTTCTCCTCTGCCTGGTTCTTTAAATGTTCCTCTCGGGTTAGTTGTTCAACATCGTAACCCTCGGATGTATATCTTGTTGGATGTGACTGACCTTTCATGATTCTGGCTCTGTCATTGTATGGTTTACGTTGGTCTTCCGACATACGCTAAGAATAATTGCAATATTTCTAAATTATCGGTCCAAAAAATATTAGGTACAGGTTTTGATTGTAAGATTAGCTCCCTATTATTACTTACATTGCTAAAGCATTTCATTAAATAAATGGTTAATTTAAGATACACATGAAAAACTAATGTCAGAAAATGATTCAATATATAAGAAAAAATTAACATTATTGCCTGAACATAATACATAAAAAATTTAATATAGCACAAAAAATACATACTGCCCATAGTGGAGCTGCACCGTCAACAGCATCCTTTAAAGAGGCATATTTTCGCCCTTGCTGTTTCTGAAGGTCCTGGGCGAAAAGGACGAAGCCATTGGGCTTCGCTTGTTTCTTAGGTGGCATTTTATAAAAAATCCGGCAAAAACACTATAATTTTCTAAAAGAAAATGCATTTATTAAGCAAGTGACGAGAGCTTTTCAAAGATATAAAATTGTTCTTTGGTTTAGCAATATAAAAAATATTATAATATTTCTTGGCTGATTGACATACAAAGACAAACAAACCGAAACATAACATAATTTTGACTAGAAATGGTGCTCGAAAGGAATGTTGTTTGCCGATTCATGTTTTAAATAACAGTGACATTTACAAAGATGTGGTAAAGCTGGGAAAGACATGTATGCTTTCCTTTATTTATTCAAACTGGCTTCTATGCAAACATGGTTTCCGAGACAAGGTCAGTACCAATGATGCTGTGTATCATCTACTGCAGCAATTATACACTCAAATGAAAGAGGGTTGAGGTCCTGCTGTTTTTTGTGACCTGTGACTTTGTCCTGGTCTTCTTCTTTCCTTACGGGTCGTCGCCAGCGTGTCATCATAGGCCCTACATGCTCTGACTATCAATTCATTAGTTGGGGTGTTCGTCAGGGCTCAATCTTGGGTCCTATTTTATTTCTGCGTTACATCAATGATCTTGCAGGGCTTCAGATTAGTGGTCAATTCACCATCTTTGCACCTGAGATTATTATATGTGATAATGCCAAGGACAATTGGAGAGCTATCCAGTGATATATGCATTAAATTGCCCTTGAAGAATATGAGTTTTGACTTTGTAGGACTTAAAGTCAACTGATTGGAATTGCACTATAATTTCACTCTTTCGAGATCCTACAATATGGTTTTATGAAGTAGTATAGTATCGTGACATGGTCACTCATATTCTTCAAGGGCAATTTAATGCATATATCACTGGATAACTCTCCGATTGTCCTTGGCATTATCATAGATAATAATCTCAGGTTCGATACTCATATCAAGACCCTCGCCAATAAACTATCTTCTGTCTGCTTTGCAATCAGGGTGGTTGTCAGGAGCTTGGGTCAGATATTGGCAGGATGGTCCATTTTACTCCCTTTGAATCGCACCTTCATTATGTCATATCTTTCTAGCAAAATGCAAGCAGTTACCCAATATAAATGCTGCTAATTATCAAAAAAAAAAAATGCTCTCCGGTATATTTGTAAAGCCTGGACCTCTTGATTCATATGTCACCCTCTATTTCTTGGTGAAAAAATAACGACTCTTCCTTGCCTATATTATTCATAAGACTGCCTGCCTTATCTTTATAAGTTGAGATGGAATTTTGGTGAATAATTCTAGGTACCCAAGCAGGAATCAAATTATACTTAGACTTACTCAACCATCTTCCAACTTCACAAGAGTCTATATTTTACAAATCAATTCAAGGGGGTCTACATGCCTTTCTGAACTTACAAGAAGGGTAAAGAAGGTTCTCATTGAAAGGGCATGCTACTCCCTAAATGAGTACATTGCAGACTCTTTCTAAGTGACATAGGAACATAGTCGGACCATTTTGTATGTAACTATGTTAAGTATTAGATTTAGGACCGTTTTGTTAATGACCTATGCAACGTTTAAAGCATAGTTGATTTGATAAATGAGATTAGCCGACAGATTTCTAGCACTCGATGAACTTTTTTCCTATAGAATTGGGAAGCAATTTCTTGCTTCAGAAATAAAGATACCATTGTTTGTCTTCGCGGTAAATTAATTTTCATTTACCTTTCCAAAGTTATTGACTGAAAGAAGGAAAAACCTGATTTAAGCCAAAAAAACACGGAATCGGCAAAAATTATAGTATATGGGAGACACGGAGATATAACCTAACTTTAACTTAACTTCCGTTTTCACTTACAAGCTAAACTATACAAAATAAATGCTTTAAACACTTTTGCTTATGCCAAATTATCACGTACCTTTATCTGGAAGTTTAGTTCAGTTTGATCGATTCACTTACCGGGGAATTTATGAAAAAAAAAAAACCGGATATATCAATTTTTTGCGAAATATGTACAAAAAATTCCATATGTTATGATGTTTAATAACATTTTACAGCGCACGCGCAGGAGCACAGAAACACGTCGAAGACAATGCCACTCAGGAGTCATTAAAGAGGAGGACATGCTTGGCTAGTGGTCGTGCGGTATGCTCAATGCCCAATTTAAAAACTAAAAGTAAAGTTACTGTGACCCATCTTTTATTTCAAGACTAAGCTAATATCAGATTAAATTCAGTTTAAAATACCGAATTTTAAAGCCGATATATTCACCTCTTGGTAACTTTACTATGGGCATAAGCACTATTGGAATAATACATTTTTATATAACAATTACCTTCTTGGTAAAATTACCATGAGATGGATATATCGTGTCTCAATCCGATATTAATCTCATATTAAATGTCGCGTTTGTATTCGTGTTGATCAACTGAAAAAGCAGGAGATAGAAATGGTCTCATCCTATACCTTGGTTGATATCTGTTTAAAAATAATTTGTGAATTTGAACATGTTTTCAAAGCGCCATCTCTTGTTACAACATTTATTCTCTGCATCAGCTAGATAGCTAAAGGCAAAACGGCCTCGAAACGTATCCGACCAATCACAGTGCTTTCTACAGGATAACCATTGCAACAAACCTAAAATTCCTATCTATAATTCTAGGGGTCCCTAAAATTCCAATCTTTAATAATCGAATTTTATAAAAACTAGCCAGCAGCTTTCGACCAGGTTTGTATTAAAATTCATAATTTTAATTTAGACAACATCGTTGATGTTATGGTTTTACACAACTTCTCCAGACTTCTCTATGGGGTAAATTAACGCGCCAAAGGACGAAGTAGAAGACGCTTCTATTTGCAGATAGATTCAAAATATCACTTTCGTTCCTGTATGCGCGCGCATCAATCTTGCATTCGCGCGATGTCTTCGCGATCTAATCAGTTTGTCGCAAGAGTTCTCGTGGTCGAGGGGTCTAGATGGTTGGGTCTCAATCCGGCGGCGCGGGTTAAAATCCAATTGCTTTCTTTTATTTTATTTTGTTTTTGGGTATATCCTGAGTTAGTTTTGGTTAGCACCTGGTTAGTTTCCTCTTCTTCATCCCCGTAGCGAGAGAAGCGAGCGGAGGGCCATGCGAAAAGTGAAATATGCGCAGGAATGAAAGTGATGTTTTGAATCTATTCTCACGTGACGCTACTTCGCGTTCTAGAATTCACTTCATGACTGGTCCTCTTCAAAGCAAGTCGCCATCACTAATCGCTGCCCGTGGCACTCAGCCATGGAGGTTTTTCTGATTCTCTCACGAGACGCTATAGTAAGCGTACCATGTGGCACTCGGCCATGTAAGTAAACTCACTCGTTCGCAATCACTGTCTCAAAAGCCGAAAAGGAAACGGCGTTCTTGGCATATGGCCAGTATTCTCTACTTTATTATGATATAAAGTTTTCATTTCACGGAATTATGCCTACCTACGCGATCTGCGTAGGGTGTTTTAGAATCCATTTTTGCGTGTATAAAAATTGCTATTTGTCAAAAGCATCCCTGTCATGCCACATGCATATGACTGCATATAATTCTCAAATCTCAATCCACTACAGTTTGAGTTATTCTTATTTGCAAGAAGTTAAAAAGATTGTATATAGAAGCTAAGGAGAGATAGTAAATGTTTTTAAGCGACTTTCCCCCTGTGTTGAAAGATAAACTACTGGACGATTGAAGGTTGCGCGCCAATTGGTGAATATAGTGTACATAGTAGCTTGTGGGCATTAAGGTAATAAATCCTTTTATTATTGCCTGTATATTACTGTATGTCATCGCAGCGTTATCTCAGTTAACCAAGCTCATACGAAGTTGTTCCGCAGGGACATTAATGAACATTTAACTGTACCTAGCTGCAGGATTGTGTTTATAATCATATTTTTGGTTAGGATTACAATTATTGTTTATGCAATGCTTTAGTTGTTAAAGGTATTATTCTTATGACTAGATACAACGATTTAAATGTTTATATTTGTTTATTTATGAGCTTTAAATTCAGGAAAAATAACATCAAAATATCCATATAATGCTAAGGGTTTTATTTTTAATTGCAAATTTACTTTGAACTAGCTTCTATGGTGACTTATAGTGGCTACGAGCATTTTCTTTTTGTTTAGAAAATCAACCAAGATCGAATCTACAACAATATCAGGAATAATAAGCTAGAGAAGGATGGTTACTTCCCATAAGAGCCTATGTTCACATACTATCACCCCGTGCCTCGCAGTCTCCTCACATACAAATAGCGTCTTCCGACAGCGGTCTGCTGTCAACTTTTCTGGCGACATTCCACGACGTTGACCGAATCGGCAGAATTATCCATGTCTTCGCGGTACACCGAATTGCTTACGCCGGTCTGGTAGCACCGTGGTTATATAATTCATTTCGGATGCGAAGGTGGCTGGTTCGATCCCCGTTAGTGCCAAGCTATGATTTTATTTCCTTTTAATGTTATGTATATAAAACATTTTTTACCTTGATTTTGGGCTGGATTTGGTTGGTGTTGTGTGGTTGCGCTCCAGAGCGAGCGAAGCGAGCGGAGGGCCATGCAAAATAACGAAATTATTGCAGACATTCGATCAAGGTCGCCGAAGGTCACCAAAAAAGTTGAAAACAGACCGCTGTTTTATTATCAGGAGTATAAACAATAACGTTTTTGGACATAGTATGATGATTTCGGATGACTCGTTTTATTACCGTGTCAGGGAGATTAATTTGCGCCAGAAATCTCAGCAATAGTAAATAATCTGGAAAGTTATCATCGTGGGCTGGCAATTTGTCTAATAGTACCATAAAATGATAAAAGAAGAAGAATTTGGCTTGTATTTGTCGTAGGCTGACAATTTGCCTATAATTATACAAATGCCAATAAAATAAAAAAAAGAAGATTCTTGTCATGAGCTGGCAAATCGTCTACTACTATAGCAGTGGCAAAAACCAAAATTGAGAAAAGAAGAAGAATTTGTTTTGTTTACTTTTTGGTTGAATATTAATTATTGAAACAATTTGAACCAAACAATTTTGTTAAGTTTGAGCGAAAATTGCTATAACTAAATTAAACAGAAGTCGTCTGTGAATATTTCGATAAAGTATCCTTTTTTGTATCCTTTTTATACTTGGGAATTGATAGCTGGCTGTGCCTAACAATAGTATTTATGTTCTGTAATAATTAACAAATTTAAAAATATTTAATGCCCATCACTCTAGTAAGTGGTTAAACAAATTGTAGTAAATCATTCGACGATTTTAGTTCAAAAACAACAACCCTATAGACGTACAAGCCAACTGTGGGAGTTTATACAATACCTCCTTAACGAACCATCGGAATTGTATTTTCATGTGATTCGGTGGCAAGACCGGTTTGAAGGAGTCTTTAAAATAATGGATCCTGCAAAACTCGCTCAGCTTTGGGGGAAAAACAGAAATATACCTGGTATGACTTATGATAACTTATCTAGGTCGTTGCGGTATTATTATAAAACCAACAAGATGAAGAAAGTACCTGGAAAAAAACAGGTTTATCAGTAGGTATTTAAGTTAGTGTTTTTATTCATGACATTCACATTTTATCAAAACTCCCACTGTGTGTTCTAATATACTATTTACATGCATGTTTTTCAGATTTATTTTCAGTGAGCAAAACCCACCTCAAATTGATCCACAATTAGGAAGTTTCATAGAACGTAGCCATCAAATGGAAAAAGAAATTTTATTTCGTCAAGGCTTAGAGCTTATCACTCCGATGGCCTCAAAAAGCCAAATTACTCCCAACAAAAGTAAGTATATGCGAGTTTAGTTGTATAAACAGTTATATGATTGCAAAGGATAGGACTTCTTCAGTTCAGGGTGTAAATTGGCGTAGGGTCCTAATGAAGCTGAGAAACTGCATTTTGAGTTACCTACCTAACTTCTTATAGTATATTACAAAATCAAAATCGGCTGTAATTTTCTTATTTGTATTTCAGCTGTCTTTTTTGACTTATTTATTTATCCGATCTTCTATCAGTAAGAATTTTTTTTTTCAGGGTTATTTTATTGGGGCTCTATTAATTTTGTTTTGGGGTTTGTTTTAGGAAAGAAACAAAATCAGGATGTTAAACCTGTTGATAATGCGATAGAAGCTTCAATAGGAACTGACCATTCAATTGATACTGAAATCTCGTATCTAGAATCTGGCATTGATATTAAAGAGGAACCACCACATTCAATTTAATCGGGTGTGGAGACATTTTCAATATGTTTCTTATCGCTTTTATGCTTTGTTTCTTTTTTTCTAACAACCTAGGTTGAAGCAATGAATATTAGTTGTTATTGTATATCTTTATTTTTAAAGTTTAGTTACATATTATAAATTGATGTTATGGAAGGTTTTATGTACCATATCATGTATGTACAGAAGTGGTGCATTATTTAGAATAAAATGAAAGATTCGGTTTATAATATATTAATAATTTGCATTGCTGAATGAACTGATATTTTTAAAGTCAAAGTTTTACCCATCTGCTTACATAGGTTTTCTTTAATAAAAAAACTTTGTTTCACATCATGTCAGATACAGGAATAACTTTGACTTCATCATTTACGTAAAACAGACTGTTTTTATATTCAAAACCTCTTTCGCCAGAAATGTAAATGTTTTTCTGTTGCATTATTTTCTTACTTCGGTTTGAATTACTTGATATCTTTGGTTTTTATGTGAAACTAATGTATATTTATACGTTGTGAAATTATTGTTATTTTATTGACATTTATAAATATTTAAATTGTTATATTACGCGTTGTTACTTGGTCAATTACTGTGTAAATATTACCTGAAAATCCGCAATTTCAATATATATTACCTGGGTTGCCCTCTAGAACTATTTTTGCAAATATAAATTCCTATTTAAAAAAATGTGACTATTTTTATAATCTCAACTTAATAATAATAAAGATACATTTTATTTACTTTAAGCCTTTATTACGTTTCTATTTCTAATCAAAATAAGCACGTTTACTTTCTGTATACCGACCGCAATGATTTATATTACTTATTAACTATACGTAATGACGTCCGCCCGCACGTGAGTCGCCCGGGGCGGCGCATTGGCCTTCGGAACCGCTCCAGTGAGCAGCCACGTACTATGTGTCACGTGCAGCTCGGAGTGATCCAGTAGGGGGCCGCGTAGACTCGGTCCGGCCGAGTGATGCTCTAGCTCCCCTATGTGGGGCGATTTGAGGTTCCCTAGAATACTTATTAGTCGAAAGAAATTCAGAAACAGATTTCCTGTGATAACCAAAGGCCGCTGCCGGGTCTAATATGAATTTTTCAGGGTCCCCAATATACTCGCTAGCAGTCAGCGGGACACTCTTGGTTAAAGCTGTCCGTTCCTCTGATCTATCTCGATTCAGTTCAAGCACTAAGAGGTCATCCGCACCCGGGGGCTTTTGGTGCGTGGTTGCCGTCGACTGCGGGGTTCGGAAAGTAATTTTTTACAACAATATTTATGGCTATGGTTTTTCACGGGATGCCAAGTCGTTATCGAGTCGACTACTCACTATTTAAAAGCTAGTTCTTAGACAACGATAAACCCGTAAACTGATTTCACTGTCACTCCAGGGAGACCGAAGGTGGGCCCACCACAGCCTTCCCCGCTATCCAAGGGAAATTGTAGATAGCAGTCACCACAGAACGTCTGTCAGCAGCAGACTGAACAACACAAGGTTAGTGGGCAAGAAACTTAGAGCCCCCTATAGATGTATAGGAGTTCCACTTGATTCTAAAAGTCACCCTGTATATGGAGACTATAAAATTAACTCAAAAGTTTAAATTAAATTTAAACAAAAGTTCGGCTTACTTTCTCCGTTAGGAGGCCGAAACGTTATTAATAAAATGCTTTGAAGAACAACGGTAGTGGGGAAAGAGTCCCAGGTGGGTCTGCTTGGAGGGGATGCTTTAAAATTTATTTTATTTTGGTTCACTTTTGAGTTAAATTTCAATTTTGACTTGAATCCTTATGTAATGAACGCCGATTTACCCTATTCCTTTACTTACTATGTATTCGGCCTTTTCTTCACCTCCTGTTCATGATCTGTAACCGGGTTCGCAGTACCAGTGTGTTGACACCCTATTTCGTCGTAAAATTACACATACACATTTTAGTTCAGGGGGGGGGGTGTGAAACCCTCTTCGCCCCACCTCTAAATTCGCCACTGGATTTAAAACTAAACTTACTATCTAACACTAGCACTGAATTGTTTTACTGAAATACTCATGAAATTCTTGCAGACAGACAACGATAAATGTTTTCAAATATACAAGCACTCTACATATTATGATTTAAAACTAAACTTACTGTCTAACGCTTAATGTTAACCCGGAACCTGCCATCGTAGCCGCCCTTGCTCCTGACCTGACCATGTTCTCCCTCGAAGGATGACGAATTATTTCAACCACGTTTCATTACTTTACTTTTCGAACCGACGACATGAATTTACTTAATTACTTAGTTATTTCCACGAGCCTTTAAACTGTGAGGCACTAATTTCGGTTTGGTCACAACTAAGACCATAGTACCGACTAGAAAATTAAGATTTAAATTTTTAGAACTTTTCTAAATACTTTCCGGCATTACGATCCACTACAAGTGATATGTCTATTAAAATTTGTAATTGGTCATTACGACCCACAGCAATTGTGTTTAGGTTAAGACTGCTTTTTCTCCAATAATTTCACGCTTTTATAGCAGCTTTTTGACGCGTTTTTTCCTCAGAAAAATCCGGAATCGGTACACCTGCACGAAATTCACGTGTGAGGTTACGCAATTGCCCCAATTTTCGACGAAAACACTATTCGAGTTGTAACTGGTTTTACATTCCCATCTCCCAAAGAGTTCGAAATTTTTTCATAACAAGCTTGAACTTTAGTTCACACGTGTGTTCAAAGTCCAAGCGATATTCGAACCTTATAAGGTCATGACTTTTCTTTCATTTTAATTCGCTTTAAAGTGAAAGTTAAACTTCAATTTGTTTATAATTTTTATTAATTAAAATAACCTTATTATTTTATTTAAACGTTTTCTCCCTGGGTTGTATTCGAGACGTAATTTAATTTGTGAGCAATTAAAATTAAATATTTTCATTTATATTTTTAAAGGAATTGTTGAATCTCTCTCTCTCTCTATCTCTCTATCTCTCTCTCATCCTCTTCTGACGTCACAGGGCCTTGGAATAATGTAATACCTAAATTAATAAAAGTCTTGGGGTCTTACGGGAATCGAACCTGCAACTATTAGAACGAAGAGCTGGCATGCATACCACCGGCAGAGCTCTCTCTCGATTTAATGTAACAATGATAGCCTAGCGTCATCATGTGCGCGCGATGAGTTTTCGTCGCGTTCCCAGCCACCCAGCAGGCAGGATGTGACAAAGTATAGAAGATAAAACCTGTAGGGTGTGAGAGATAGAGTTGGCCCAGGATTGGTGTAATCTTAGAGGAAGATTTAAATATAAAAATGACTAGAGAAAATTATTGTTTTCGTTCGACGCGTAGAGGTCAATGGAAGGGCCACAGATGCAAAAGGTTAGAAAGGATGTCCTTTAAATTACCAAAATATATTCGACCTCTGGTGGACGTACAGAGGGACGACCTTTAGTGTAAGCATAACATTCACCCTCTGATGGACGTACATAGAACGTCTTTTGGTGTAACAAAACATTTTAGTCCTTTAAGCGACGTACAAGGAACGACCTTTCTCGTATTAAAAGAAAAATGTCCTTTGACGGACGTAGAAATTATGTCCTTTAAAGTAACAAAAGATATTCGGCCTCTGGTGGACGTACAGAGGGACGTCCTTTAGTGTAACCATAACATTTACCCTCTGATGGACGTACATAGAACGTCCTTTGGTGTAACAAAACATTTTAGTCCTTTAAGAGACGTACAAGGAACGACCTTTCTCGTAATAAAATCTCTCGTAAAGGACGTCCTTTGACGTAACAAAATATATTCATCCCCTAAGGGACATTTAAAGGACTTCCTTTGGCGTAACAAACAAATATTTGTCCTGAAATGGACGCACAAAAGACGTCCATTGTGGTGACAAAATATATTTGTCTTCTATTGGACGTCCATCGTATATTTTTTGGATGTCCCTTTGCGTAACAAAATATATTCGTTCTTTTATGGTCGTACAAAGGACATTTATTTTAGGTCCATGGACCAATGGACTTTAACCGGACGTCCAGTGGACCTCGTGTGCTATTAGGGAACCTTTTTCGCAGGGTGTTGCTGTAGAGTGCGCACTACAGGTGAAGGTTTCGGAGAACTGACGGCACTCGGCCGCTTTTTTTTCTTCTAAAATTCTTCTGTCCTGAAGTTCTAAAAACTCGATAAATTCGGTAGAAGGCTGATTCGGTGCCAGTTGAGAGTGCTGGCCCTACAATGCTTTTTCCTTCGCTTCGGGGCTTCTTCGGCTCGTCCGTAAGCTTAGTAGAGTCGTTCCTTTCTTCGCGATTGTCGAAAATTCGGCTGCCCTGAGGTTGCAAAATTTCTGAAAAGCTCAATAAATTCGGTAGGAGGCTGATTCGGTACCAGATAAGAGTGCTGGTCCTACAATGCCTTTTCCTTCGCTTCGGGGCTTCTTTGGCTCGTCCGTAAGCTTTCTACAGCCTTTTCTTTTTCGTTGGCTAAGTCCCTAATAGCCAAAAATCTGGGAAAATCTAATAAATTCTACAGAGATATGGGACTAGGGGCTAAATGAATGAGTTGGTAGTCCCGTAATACTGGAATATACTCTGGGCAAAACTTATAACATTAAATAGAGGTCTTGTCGCCGGATAGTTTTATCCATTAATATCAGAAATCCGTGAGTATTTTAAAACTTTTTCACAATTTTACCCTAATTTAACTGACTTCATTATGTAATGAACGCCGATTCACCCTATTCCTTTACTTACTGTGTATTCGGCCTTTTCTTCACCTCCTGTTCATTATCTGTAGCCGGGCTCGCAGTACCAGTGTGTTGACACCCTATTTCGTCGTAAAATTATTTACCTATACACTTGGACAACCGCCCATAATTCGCCACCTAGTTGAACACCACTTTATGTCTCTTACCATAATTTAATTCTGTTCTCAGGTATATTTACTAATATTAAATGAATGTAAGCTACACACAGTTTCGTTTTAAAATTAATAAAAACAACATTTGAATTTGCGAAATTTTTACAATTGAAAGGGAGCATTTTCTTATTTAATAGTGGCAAAAATGTATTCACTTATTTTCTAATATGACCTCAGGCCGCCAGATAATCAGTCTTTGCACCGTAAAAGAAAAATTTCACTGGTATTATTGTCACGAATAGCTTTGGGGGTAGCGTGTTTCTTAAAGAATAACTTCTCAGAGAAGAGCCGCGTCGCGATTAGTACAATGACGGGGTCTCAATGCTTCCTTTACTCTACCAATGTATGTTCTATTCGTGAGGATACGCCTAGTTCAGCGTGCCGGGGGGTAACTGAGGTAGACCGGGACCGAGTTACTTGGGGTAAGAAGAGATGATAAAATAAGCACGTTTAGTTTATAACAATAACAATGTATTAACGATAAAACTTTAACAATGATTATTGGTCAGACAAATGAGATTCTATTATACCCGATTACTACGGTGCGCATGTTTTCTCGATTTGAGGTATCGTTTATAGGTCTTTGTTTACTGTCTTATAATTTAGAGTTTTTCTTAAGAGTTGGGTTTTATTTAAGAGCACTAAAAGATTTCACTAAACTTTTTAATTGACTATTTAGACACTTGTCTTTCTCAACACTCTGATACACTTCTTGTCAGGACTACTATGGATGTTGTGAAACCCCTGGTCCTAGCAGTCGTCAAGTGGCTAAGCGGTACCAGGTTTGGAAGGAATGGACTAGAACCTAAAGCAGCCGTATGGCTAACTTTAAGACCGGATAGAACCCAGAAGGCAGTCGTCAAATGGCTAATCTTGGGAGCTGGAGGCGAGACTAAAGTCTGCCGAACTGAAGGTTCGTTAGCGTATTTATACTAAAAAAGTGATGACCATGGCCTGCTTATAGTTTGCTTTTAATGTTTATATAACAATCTCCAAGTTCAAATTCAAACTTACGACAGGGTGATATTTCTTTAGTAGCTTATGCTTTTTAGTAGATTACATTATTATTTAGTCGCTGTGATTTTTTTTACCGTGTATCTACTTTCCCATATTATATTTTTTATCTGACGGCATGATAGTTAAAACGAGCCAGTCAAGCAATTATGGATTAGTAAGAAAATAAATCAATTAGCAATATTTTCTACGCAGTGATTTAACTTGCAGCAATTCCTAAGGATACATTATGTTGTGGCTTACGGCCAAAATAAACTCTACAATGTCTACTTCAATAAAATGCAGGATGATTATTGTTGGCTTTAATGGGATAATCATAATAATCATATTATACTCGACCGATTTTTTCTAATGCAGAAAAGTTACAGTGTGCCATTAGCACTGATTAGTTTAATGGAATAAACACTAAATTATCGAGTATATACAACAAACAATATTCTCACATATACAATACATTAAAATTACACTTACTGTCTGATTTAACGTTAGACCGGAACCTGCTTCTGTAGCCTTAATTGCTTCTGTTAACCATCTGTTTCTTTGTTGACTGACAAATTTCATCCAGCGTTTCTTTACGTTAATTTTCGAACCGACGGACGACCTGAATTTGCTTAATTACTTAGTTACTTGTACTTGATTTGGTCACAACTAAGACCATAGTACAGACTAGAACATTAAGGTTTAATTTTTGGAATTTTTGGAACTTTTCGAGCTATTTTTCAGCATTACGACCTTCAGCAAATGAAGTGTCAGTTAAGACTAATTTTTCTCCTATCATTTTGCGTTTTTGTAGCACCAGAACACCTGCAAGGAAACACGTGTGCGGTGACGCAAATGCCCCAATTTTCGACGAAATCAACTGTTCGAGTGTTAACTAGTTTTACATTCCAATATCCCAAGTGTTCGAAATTTTCCATGCCAAGCTTGGGTTCGTTAGGGAATTTAGTTCACACATGTAGTTTAAAGACCAAGCGGTATTTGTACCCTATAAGGTCATGACTTTTTTGTCTTTCGTTTTAATTCGCTGGAATTGGAAATTAGAACCGCCCCTGGCCAATGGCTTTCTTTTTAGAACAAAGTTTGGGGGACTTGCGTAAGAATGTGACCGCAGATGATCTTCTTTCTAGTTAGTTTGGGTTAGACTCGCCTTATAATGCAGTCAAAAACAAAAGTATAAGTCAAGAGAGTTAAACTTCAATTCATTTTTATTTCTTGTTAAATAAAATAAAAATTATTATTTTATTTGAACCGGTTCTCCCTGGTTTTAATTCGAGACTTAATATAATTTTTGAACAACTAAACTTAAATTTTTTAAAACAAATTGTTGAAACAATTCTTAACATAAATCAGGTGCCAGCCCTGATCGTCACAATTAAACGCATAGAAAAAGTCTCTGATTTGGTGTTGTTTCATCTTGGTTGTGGTCCAATAAAACATCTGATTATCTGTATATTCTATATATTTCAATTTAACTTAGTTATATACATTTCTTTCTTTCAAATATAACCCAAAATTGAGATTCAATTAAATTAATTAAAAAAAAATTCTACTCGTATCTAGAGTAACAAGACTAGGACTTGGCATACATTGTTTAAGTAGATGCATAATTTTACTTAATTATTCTTATTCTAACGAGATTATAATATACAACGTTTTGGAACTCTTATTTTAATGCGTATAGTTCATAGTTCTCTATGTAGCTGTCACTTAGTTGTTATATTTCATTACTACTATATTAAAATAAGCTTTTTTATAATTTTTCACAATAGAAAATACAAAAATAAATATATATATAAAATTTTCCCTTTGGATGCACTTACAGTAATAAATATTTTAATACCAACCTTTTTTATTTTACAAATTAACCTACGACACAAAACTTAAAAATCACATGTGGACATAATATATTTACTATATCAATAAGAATTTATTGGAAATATAAATTAAATAGTACATCTTCCACATATTAGAGACAGGAAGTAGTTTGGGTTAGTTATATATGGGGTGTCTTAAAAATTGTCTGGAATTGTTGGTCAGTTTAAATAATCAAATTTTGCAGTTTTTATTTATAAAGGAAAGTAAACAACTAAATATAAATATACCAAAAAATAAACGATTTGGCGCACATACTATCTAACCCACCCTCCTCATACTTTGCCTAAAATTTGCCTTAAAATACAAGTATCCCAAACTAAAAATCCACAGTAATTTTTTTTGTCTATTATTAAAAGAGTTATAGTATTTAACAACAATCATTTAAAAAAAGACAACCTTGATAATATGGCAAGCTACAGACCCATAACTTTGTGTTAAATTATTGGTCTTGCAACTGATGATTTTGAAGTTATTGGAGTCTGGAGATGCCTAACTCCCTGTGTACTACCTACTGATATTTTTGTCAATTAAAAATAAAAATCATGTTTAGTTCTAACCTTATCATGGCACATGTGTGCTTTACTTGTAACTCAAAGTGTAGTTTAAAGGAAGATAAAAGCTGTGTTTTTGGATTTGCCTGTGATTTATGTCAAAAGGACTAGTTGCCAAAATTGCAACAAATCCCAAGCCCAGGAGCTTAGAGTCTTCCCTAGTCCCAGCAGAAGTTTGGTTGTTTAGCTACTAAAATTAAAGATCTTGAAAAGGAAATAAAAATTCTAAAAGAAAAGTCTAATCAAAAAACCACTCAAGTAATACAGCAGCGCCCTGAAATATCTCAAAATAATGTCGAGCTTTATTTACAAATTCAGAGCAAGCAATTCTCTGAAAAGCTGGACCAAACTGTCGAACTGAATTAGCTCGGTTAGTAAAAAGCTCAATTTTCGATAATAACTCTTCTATTAAAAAAAAAACAACCAAGTGTCGGAAAATAACTTAATATCTCCGGTTCAGGCACCAGGTATTACACTTGGCCAAGTTAACATTGCTGTCCAGAATGGCCTGGCACAAATTAATATTCAGGATTCTAAAAATCTACAGGGAGCACTTTAGCAATCAAGGGTACAAACAATGCATCAAAAAACTTGTCAGCCGCTAAGAAGTCTAAAGCATTCTGTGTAGGTAATGTTAATCCAGACTGTACCGAAAGTAACATCCTGCATGGAATACTTAAAGGAAAAGAACATACCTGCACTGCACTCTGAGAAACTAAACTCTAAACAGCAGCATTTGGCATCATTTAGGATAGCAGTTGAAAAAGCTTAAAACGACCAAACTATCTTAGATAGTGACCTGTGGATATTATTATAAAATCATTTATGAAAACCCTGTACATATGTATCGATCGTTGAACACCTTCCATACTAGTCTGTGTTGTTGTAAAATGACTTTGAACTTGAAAGATGCGTCAAGGTCCACAAAAGGGGAGAACTTATACCGTCAATAATACTCTACTTAAACGTTCTTAATTTTCAGGAAATTGATTAATTTTTGCTGCGTTTACGTCAAATATGTGCGATATGACTTATTATAATACATAACAAGCTCAATTACTAATAAAATTGACAAAAACTCATATATTGTCAAAAATAAATTACACATAAGTAGGGTATTATTGCCGGTATGCGTTCTCCACCTTCTATAACGACAGACGTCAGTTGACCTTGGCTTTGGCACAACCTTTAAGATCAAAACGAAAACACTGTGGGAGATACTCGAATAAATGCAAATCGTCATTATAAATAAATTTTTTACAGCAACCGACTTCGCAAAATGCAGAAATAGGATTATTGACTTGTTGTAACAGTATTGCAAGTTAATACCAGGAGTTTAAGAAACAAGTTTTTAGAGTTTACAACCTTGACACAAATGCATGACCCTGGCATAATTATTGTTATTGAATCTTGGTTAAACTCTACAGACTGTGACAATGAATATAATAATAAGGGGTACCATATTTTTAGGCGTGACAGGGAAAACCGTGGTGGAGGTGCTTGTATGTTTGTAAGATGTTTGCTTAATTGTACAGTCATTCATGTTGATCCTGTCTTTTAAGTTGTGGTTGTGCGAATCAATATACCCTTATTAGTTATGTAATTGTAACTTGTAGTCCTAGGGGAGAAGCTAATATTTTAACATGCAATCAGGGCAAGGTCTTGGAACTTACATGTAATATAAGTCTAAAGAGTTCATTTATAATTGGAGGTGATTTAAACTTATCAAATGTAACATGGGAAGGTGGTTGCAGTATTAAATCAAACCAGGTTAAGGTATGTGATTTATTTAATAATTTTAATTGGGTTTTTGAAGTGACAAGACCTGCATTGTTTGATAGTGGCAATTTACTAGATATATTTATTGTCCAGCCACCCGAGCTAGTAGAGGATTGTTATGTCCATGATGGTATCGGGGTTTATAAATTGGTGCTTTTAAAGCTAAACATTGAAATAAGGAAAAATAATCCATGTATATTACTCTTTAATTATAAAAAACCAAATTTAAATTTACTAATCTCTTATATTTCTTAAATGAAGAGTAAAGGCTGTGTGCAAACAATCTTTGTATATGATGCTAAATTTTGCATGATATACAAAGATTGTTTCATTACTATCTTATATTTCTGATCAATTTCGTGAGTGGATGTCAAAACCTGGAAATATCGAAACCAGATGGTTAGACTTTACAGATATTCTATTGCAGAGAAGAGGGTTGTTTGTACCAGTTCGTAAAGTTAAGCTTAATGCTGAACCAATCTATTATACAAGGTCTATAAAACTCTTAAAAAGAAAATGTAGAATTGCTCATAAATACCGCTTGAAAGGTCATTATCATTTAGATAAATTCAGGGAGTTGCGTAGAAAACTAAATAAAGAAAAGGGTACTGTTGAAAAAGAGTACTTATTAATTAAACCTTTTTAATCAAAATGCCAAATGTTATCAATGGAAAAAGTTATACAATTATATTTCATCTAAGTTAGGTTCAAGTAGAACTATTCGTTCCCTGACTGTCGGTGATGAAGTCCTTTCATCTGCTAGTGATAAAGCCAATGTTTTGAATCACTCTTTTTTATGCAAACTTGATGATCTTACTAGTGATTCTCTGGCGAATCAGACTGAACTATTACAGTTTTCCAGGGGTGATATATTAAGGTGCTTAAGGAAATGTAAACATAGCTTTACAGAGGGACTTGATCGTATCTGCAGTGGTTTACTTAAGTTGACAGCGGAGATTATTAGTACATTTTTAAAGTTGATTTTCGATATAAGTTTATAGAACTGTTGTTGTGTTAAGGATCGGGTCAAATTTAGTGTCATTCTTTAGTGCTTCGTTAGTGCCTTTTAGTGCTTCAAAAAGGTTTGTTAGTGCTTTTATAGTTTACGACATACTAAAGATTTCATATTCAAGGTCAGCCTCCAAAGTGTTTAGGCTTGGGTCAAATTTAGTGTTATTCTTTAGTGCTTTGTTAGTGCTTTTTAGTGCTTCAAAAAGTTTTTTTATTGCTTTTATAGTTGACGAGATATTCAAGATTTTATATTCAAGGTCAGCCCTTCAACTGTTGGATCGGGTCAAAGTTAGTGTCATTCTTTAGTGCTTCGTTAGTGCTTTTTAGTGCTTCAAAGAGTGTTTCTTTTGTTTTCGATATATGCAAGATTTTAAATTCCTGCACAATGACGAATAGCCATTATTGGCGCAGGTTCTACATGCAAATCTTTAATGTGTATCTAGATCTTGAATAACGTACACCAAAGAAGCACTAACGAAACTTCTTGAAGCACTAAAAAGTACTAAAGATTGACGCCAAATTTGACCCAATCCTAAACACTTGGGGGACTGACCTTGAAATAAAATGAAATTAAATATCTCGAAAACAAAAGTAGCACTAACGAAACTCTTTGAAGCACTAAAGAATGACACTAAATTCGACCCGATCCTAAACACTTTGAGGGCTGACCTTGAATATAAAATCTTGAGTATATCGTAAACTATAAAAGCACTAACGAAACTTTTTGAAGCACTAAAAAGCACTAACGAGGTACTAAAGAATGACCAAATTTGACCCGGTCTTTAACACTTTAGAGGCTGACCTTGAATTTAGAATTTTGAATATCTCGTAAACCAAAAAACACTAACGAAACTTCTTGAAGCACTAAAAAGCACTAAAGAATCTCGCCAAATTTGACCCAATCCTAAACACTTTGGGGGCTGACCTTGAAATAAAATAAAATTGAATATCTCGAAAACAAAAGAAGCATTAACGAACCTTTTTGAAGCACTAACGAGGCACTTAAGAATGACACTAAATTTGACCCGTTCCTAAACACTTTGGGGGCTGATCTTGAATATAAAATCTTGAATATCTCGTGAACTATAAAAGCAATAACGAAACTTTTTGAAGCATTAAAAAGCACTAACGAAGCACTAAATAATGACACTAGTTTTGACCCGATCCTTAACACTTTGGGGCTGACCTTGAATTGAAAAATTTGAATATCTCGTAAACCCAAAAAGCACTAACGAAACTTCTTGAAGCACTAACGAAGCACTAAAGAATAACGTCAAATTTGACCCAACCCTAAACACTTTGGGGGCTGACCTTGAAATAAAATAAAATTGAATATCTCGAAAACAAAAGAAGAACTAATGAAACATTTTGAAGCACTAAAAAGCACCAACGAAGCACTAATCATCCTGAAATTTTCAAGAGAAAAGGAACATATTTTGGGGGCTAACTTCACGGATCTCAAAAAATCAGTTTATTACATTTGGCAAGAGGAAGATAAATTCTAATAAATTGTTTAATTGGATCATATTTGGGAGTTAATTTGGCTTCTGATCTTCTCTAGGATTTTTATATTTCCAGCTTGGTTAAGGATGCCTATAATATTTTGGGTTTTGTCATGTGAAATTTACAGAGAGCCTCTAGGGAAGCTATAGCAAAGACTTTTTTAACTTATGTTAGACCCATACTTGAATATTGTCCCACTGTGTGGCATCCTAACCAGATGGGACTTACAAATGAGTTGGAGATGGTTCAGAGAATGGCAGTGCGTTGGGTTTATTTCAATTTTAAGGGGGATTTTAGCCCTTCCTTGGCTCTGCAAAACTTAAAATGGCCTATTTTGTATCATCGTAGAGAATTTTTTTAAAAAAATAATTATTTATTAATTGTAATCTGACATTCCTTCGTTGCGGGACCTCAAACATGCACTGCGGCCACCTCCCTATATTGGTAGGAATGACTATCAGTTTAAGATTGATCCTCCAAGTTTTAGGACAAATGTTGGATTTTATTCTCCAGTAGGTGTGGGAGTGAGACTGTGGAACCTTTTAGACAAGTCTTGTTTTTCATGATGGCTTACCCAGTCTACTCATTTAAAAGCAAATTAAATAGGGTGTAAATTTTTGTTTAGTAACTTATTGTGTTTGTTAATTTTTAGTTTAGTGTGTTTATTCATTGTATATAAAAAAAGGTATTTAAAAATGAATTTGTGACCAATGCTGCTTTCTTCGAGTGTCAGTTCGACTTCAAGAAGAGCCATAACACTTGTATACCAAAAACTTTGAAAAATAGTATATTTGCTCCTAATTCATATGATTTCTTAGAGTCATTCATATATCTTGTATTTATATTACCCCTTAACTTACAACTTATGTAAATAGTAAATAATATCAACGAAATATTTAAAATGCAATTAAAAGCATTTTTAGTCGAACGTTTAACAGATTATCTTGACATTTCGAATTGCCTTATTTACTAGGGGGGGATGAGTGTTTTGTTTTTTAAAACTTTGAAATAAAATATGCGGTTGAATTTAAGATTTTATAGGTTATGAAGTAGGGTTTTCCTTGCGATTAGCATTGGTTCTTTCAAAATCCCAGATATTTTTCTAGACACCTGGTAAATGCAACTAACTCAAACTAATTCCATAAATATTGACTAAAGACATTCCAAAAATCATATATGTAATATGGTTGTTTCATTTTTTGAGTCCATTGGTTCATGCCTCATCATATTTTGGACATCGTCCTTTCAGCTTATTATAGGGACCATATTCACAGGAAATTATTCCACATTCTCGCTTTTGGATACAGCTGAAATAAATTAAAATAAATCAATACAATAATGGGAAAATGCCATCAATTTTTATTAAGCACCGATTTACATTTTGTATAAAGATTTCGCACTTGAACTCTAATCGGTTTTAAATTCGAATCTGACCAATGAATGTTACATATATAATAAACCATATTAATTACAGAACATATTATAATTGCGCCCGATACTTACAGTCGATCAGTAAGGCTGTTGTATTCTTTCCCTCTCTTCATTCTTAAGCAATCTTCGTTGTTGTTTTCGCAGTCGCAGAAGCATTTTGAGCCAGACCTGATTTTTGGGATGAATTCTTTTGGACATTTGCACCTAAAAAATGTTTTTCTTATAATATAATTAAATTTGATTATTGTAAATTAATGCATGAGCTTGGAATAATCCTTGCAAAGTGATCACTTCGGATAGTAGTGTTAGAGTTTTTATCCATTTGATTCGTAACTTATAGAAACTGGTACAGTATCCTATGGAAAAAATTTGCTCTAGGTATGTAAATCAAAATCAGAATAACAAAATAGTTGGGAGAACTTAATATGAA
Organism: Pissodes strobi; assembly: GCA_016904865.1. Classification (NCBI taxonomy): domain Eukaryota; kingdom Metazoa; phylum Arthropoda; class Insecta; order Coleoptera; family Curculionidae; genus Pissodes; species Pissodes strobi. The sequence goes on along the minus strand of MU184675.1, from coordinate 139,779 downwards.
TAGAATAGAAATATCAAAATCGTCCAGTAAACAATAAAGTAATAACAATAGTAGAAGAAATATTAAATCACTAGTCATCAAAATAATATGCATGCAATACTACCAAGTAATGAATAAATAAGTAAGAACGAATATCAGAATCATCAATTCTGTAAAGGAAAGGTCTCTTAAAAAAATGGGCCCTACGTTGGGCGCCAAAACTGCAAAAATCATCACTTCGGATAGTAGTGCTTAGAATTTTTAGGTGTGAGGCATACAGTACCGAGTTTATCAACAGAATTTGTCTCAGTACAATCATCATATTGTACCCCCCGAATTAATTATTTAATAGTTTTCCATTTGGGATACAGAATGGATATCAGAATCATCAATTTTATAAAGGAAAGGTTTCTTTACAAAAAATAGGCCCTACGCTGGGCGCCAAAATTGCAAAGGGATCACTTCGGATAGTAGTGCTTAGTTTTTAGCTGTAAGGCATACAGTACCGAGTTTACTGACAGAATTGGTCTCGGTACAATCATCATATGGTACCCCCTGAATTAATTATTTAATAGTTTTCTATTAGGCATACAGAACGGATATCAGAATCATCAATTTTGTAAAGGAAAGGTCTGTTTAAAAAATAGGCCCCACGTTGGGCGTCAAAATTGCAAAGCGATCACTTCGAATAGTAGTGCTTTAGAGGTTTTAGGTGTAAGGCATACGGTAGCAAGTTTACTAACAGAATTGGTCTTAGTACAATCATCATATTGTACCTCCTGAGCAATGGTGGCTAAAGCAGGTAAGCTGTGCCAAACAGAGCATTTTGCAACCAAATTATAAAATTACAATTTTTTCACTCCAATCATCTAGAAACAAAAAGGTTCAGGAAAAAAGGGAACAGGTTCAACACATAAATATTCTGGAATTAAAGGCTGCATATTATGGGTTAAAAAGCTTTGTCAACCATTTAAAAAACTGCCATATTTTACTAAAAATTTACAATAAAACTGTAATTTCTGTTATAAATAAAATGGGCAGTGTAAAACACAAAGAAATAATGACCTGGCAAGGCAGCTGTGGCAATGGTGCGAAAACAAGCATACCTTCGTTTTCGCAACATACGTGAATACCCTGGATAATCCTATAGCAAACAAAAACTCCGGAATAAAAAATATCGACACCTTAGATGAACAAGCGTTTTTTGAAGTCACTCAGAAACTAGGTGTACCTGAAATAAACCTGTTCGCCACTGTTTCGTTTCACGGTTTCCAGATCCTGAGTCAGAGTTTGTAGACGCATTTACGTTAAACTGGAAAAATTTGAAACCCTACACTTTTTCCTCCTTTTCCCTACTGACAAAAGTTTTAAGCAAAATTGAGAATGATCAAGCCAAATGCCTTGTAGTTTTTCCTATTTGGAAAACCCAACCGTGGTATCCTAAATTAAAATCCATGATTTGTTCCGAGGTTAGTTTGGGTTAGTCTTAGACCAAAGACCTGACCCGCTCTCATCCCCTTTCAGGGAACCTCACCCCCCCTTTGGGAGAACCTTACCCTGGGTGCAGCGAATTTGTCAAGCTCGCCTTCACCAGGAAGAAAGTCCCAGGAAATACCATAGACATAATGACTGCTTCATTAAGCAAAAACGCCTTAAAACAATATAATTCCACGATAATCTTAAAATTAAAAACATTAGCTACAAACAATCAAGTTTCAATGTTTTTGTTCCATGCTAACGAGCGCAACGTATAAATGACTAAAGAAACATACGCCGGCTCGGGACTTGCCTACAGGCACTAATGTTGAGACCTCAGAGAATGTCCTTATGAAACTGCAGGATCGCCAAAAGAGATCCTGTAATATCATGCTATTCAACGTTGTTGAAGGCAATGATGATGATGCTGAGGTTCGTTCTATACTGAGCAGTGTTACAAGTGATGTTCCCAATATCATCAGAATATCTCGGGTGGGAAAAAGAAATGTTAATAACGCTAGAGCGATGAGGGTTTCCCTGCAATCGCCTACTGAAGTGTACAAAATAGGAAAAAACCGTCAAGAGCTCAAATGCACTATAACATATATAAACAGACAGAGGGAGGCCGATAGGAGGGTTCGTGATGATCTTAAGAGCCGCATAGAAAAGGGCGAGACGAATCTATACATTTTGTACCGAGAAGGAGTACCTAGAATAATAATAAAAACTAGGTTCAGGGCCATGTATTCCTGGACAGATCACTCGCAGATTGGGGATTTACTATCAAAACGTGCGTGGACTACGAGATGTACTGTCAAGGTCCGTTGCAATAAATTCTTATCAGGTATTCATACTGACGGAAACTTGGCTGACGCACAGCATTAGTGATGCGGAGCTTAGCTGATCGGTCTACTGCAACGAGTCTGGCTATTCCTGGAGGTGGCGTTCTTATTGCCATACGCAGAGATCTATAGGTACTCTAGTGTGTGTGATTCTTCTCAGGACATTGAACAGTTGTTTGTCCGAGTGGGTTGGAGGCTCGAGTGCCAAAGGGCTTATAAATGGAACATTCTATGTACCTTCTAGATCAAACAGTGAAGAGTATGCAATGTTTTCTGAAAATATAGACAGTATATCAGACCAATATCCGGACTGTGAAATGTGCATCGTCGGTGATTCAAATTTACCTAATGCGATCTGGAAATCGGACAATATTGGTTCCACCGCCTCGGCTGAGCCTCTTGCCCAGCTTTAGGAATGCGAATCCATTGAAATTATCTCCAACATGTGTGCTTACCATAACTTGTTTCATGCGCATGGAGCACTTTCCCAAAGCTCAAATACCTCTACCGCTTTGGTAGATGATCCCATTATTCCTCCAGATCTTTACCACCCTCCGCTAATTCTGACACTTGAGGGTATTCCGAGTTGTCATGGCGCTGGTCCCCAACCTGATGCGTACGTTCTACTATGACTTTAAGAGTGCAGACTATATTCTCATTAATGACTGTCTTGGTATGGTGAACT
>MU184675.1:124835-136787 GCA_016904865.1 Pissodes strobi | reverse complement strand
TTCCTCTTCGTCCAATCCACCTGTTTGGAAACGTTTCGTCCAAAAAAGTACGCACCTCCCTGCTGTAATGTGGTGGTGCCCCATCTTGCTGGAACCATGATTGATATTTAATTCTTGCAATCTTGGTAAAACTCGATGTTGCAATAGGTCTAAATATTTTGGACCATTTAAGCTGAAAAAAGGACCAATGATGTGGTTGTCTCACCTGGAAAACACGGGTTCGAACCCCGTTGCTTTTTTTTATTATTTTTTTAAAAGATTATGTTTCTAAACGGCTTTTTTTCTTGATTTTGGGTATGTCTTGGGTTAGATTGGGTTAGCACCTGGTTAGTTTCCTTTTCTGGAGCCCCCGTAGCGAGCGAAGCGAGCGGAGGGCCATGCGGATCGACCAATAGGAGAGGCCGATTTTGCATCAAAAAAATTGAAAAGAGAAAACGAAAAAAGTTGAGGTTAAATTCATTTAGGTTCAAATTCTTCTTCTTTCATATTTATTTTGGACTTGGACTGTGACTGGAGATCAACTTATTAAGAATGAGAATCATGCCACGTAGGTAATCTAAATCATTGTTTGAATGATAAATTTTATTCAAAGGAACACCACTGCTAACAAAAACTTTTTCTTTGATTAAAGTTTTTCAACAAATCACCACGCGCATCAAAAGGGGAAAGGTGAGAAATCAGGCGAAAGGCACCGACTCCTACTTGATAAAAAATAAATAAAAAAAAAATACTGTTCTATATCTAAATTTAGAGCTAGATGTCTTTGCGGTGTAATGCGTTGTCTGGAAGTGCTTTAATGGTTCAGTGGTTAGACACTGGCCCTGCGATACGGCGCGGCCCGGGGTTCAATTCCCGTCGTCGGTTTTTAATTTTTTTAAGTTTATGTTTGTAAAAAGTATTTTTTCTTTATTTTGGGCATGCTTTGGGTTAGTTCTTGTTCATTGAGTCCCCGTAGTGAGCGAAGCGAGCGGAGGGTCATGCGTGAAGCGAAATAATACATTTGGCTGATTAGGAGCCGCGCTCCAAGCTATATCGAAGGCTGTTATGTCAGACGTTAAATAGAGCGTGGACCAGAAGATGCCGACCAATTTGCTGATCAAAAGAAAAATTAAAAATATGTCTAGTTCTATTTTCTAAAAATAGAGGGCCCCGATCCGATTTCAAGTAGGTATTTTATTATCGATACCAATAGTACGAGGTATCGAAAATTCGGATACCAAAGTAGCGAAAAATTAATTATTGATGTTTAGATTGTTGAAGTTGGATTATTGTGTTTATTGTAATAATAGCAGAAGAGACAGTTTTAAGAAGGTCGAACAACTACCTATATTTTCTGTAAAATTAGTTAAATATATTGTCAATATTAAAGAACACTTACACTAAAATTATTGATGCATTAGCGGAAATAATATTGTTTTGAATCCTACGCTATACTATATTTTAAAAACAAATGTATTAAATGAATTTAACCGAAATTAAAATTTTCCTTAGAAGTTTTTGCGTAAATCAATTACGGTATTATAAAAATATTTACACAATGCATATTTTTTTTTGTCGATAAAAATAATTAAAGGTTAAATATTTAATCCATTTTACAACGTTTTCTTTTCAAACAGCATCATATATACATCCAAACAAACATCTTGAAATGATAAATGAAAATGCTCAGAATTCCATGTCGTTATTCGTGTTTTATTCAAAGAAAGTCGCTGAATGAATGAACCGAAAACTAACAATATTTCCAGTGGATAAACAGGATACTCGTTGTAAACATACTTATAATTTCATAAACAGTGATCGTTCCATTAAAAAGAATCGGAACAATGTATCGAAGGAAATATTTTAGGCTTGAATAAACTTGGTAATGCACGTACGCACACATAAGACATAAGTTTAATAAAAATGTTTTATTTTGACGTGTACGAATATTAAGGTATTACATATACAATAGAAAAGAAATATGTAGGTACTAACTGTCTGAAAAAAAAAGAAAATTATAAACAATTTAAAGTAATAAAACAAAGAAAACAAACAATTCAAGGAAAAAATGAGTAAGACGAATTAACTAAAACATTGTCATTTATTTAAATGTTTTAAAACATATTGGAAACATTTTGGCCCCCCAGCCGTTATGAAATATCGACGCCTATGAGCCTTCTCGAGACCCCTTTACCTTCTCCCCAACTAAATTTCATACTAACCTCGTGAATCATACCTAAATAAATAAAATTAAATTAATAGCCTTTATTAACCCGATAAATCTGGCGCAAATGTTCAAAGAAAATATTAAAAAGGGTCGTCGCGTATAAATTTAGTTCGCGGAAACGTAATGGTCTTGGCAGAGTCTCGCTTTCCCAAAAGCAAAAAGCAAAAACTAAATGTTACAAAGACATCGCACAAATTACTGTGGCTTCTGGTATGTAATAACGGCTGGAAATAACCCCATTTTATTTGCGTGGTTTCGTAAGGCAGACGGTCTTTTCAGATGTTGCCAACTAGTGGAATTTCAGAATATTATTAATTAAAAATAATATATTGGCAAGTTGATTCTTTAGAATTACAATAAACTTCGAAAATTACTTACATAGAATATTGGTGATAGGTACCTTAGATAACTAAGTAAATAACATGGTACTTATTAAAAAAAAATCCCATAAAACATGTTAAGTTTGACAATCTAAATCTGTTGTGTTTATATACGCAACAAAGTGATCTAGTTCTGTTCCAGTTTTCAAACAAGTGAGATTAGAAAAACCACTGTAGTGATTTAACACCGGGTTCCGCCACTTAAAGTGCCTTAAAACGACTTAACTGCCAGTCATTAGCGGGTGCCATAAAAACGTAGGCATTCATTTAATTGCTGCGCGCCAATAAATCACGAGAAATAGCGACGATCGTTCCGGGGAATGACCGGTATTTCTTGACAACTCCGCGTGCCGAGGAGTATATGCTTGATTTAGAGCCTATTACTATCGTTAACCTTTGTCTATTATTATTAGAGAAATATCTTTATGTCGCTTCACGAATCTTTGGGATTACATCTTGGAATTTTAGCGAATTTTAGATGTTCCTTATAGTTAGGGTGACCATAATGTTAAAACAAAAAAAAATAGTACATTTTGAATTTGTAAGGACAAGCACCGCCGATAAGTGTAACATGTCAATTTTCAGCCAGTTTTATTGTATACACAATATGCGGTAAAACACTTGATTTTGCTTTCCTAATGCGCCTGCAAGTCACTGCAAAAGGAAACACAAACAAACGAGATGCTACTAATTATGACAAAATATCGTCGTCTCTTCTTCATTAGTATAGCCTCTTGTAATGCAACAAAGTGAAACAGCGAAATAGGTGACGTCGACCGCCCGCCTACTGGTTCTTTGGAAGGCCATCAGATGGCTACAGTGGGCCAAAATTCAAATACGCAATGCACAAAAAAGAGTTTTCATTATATTTGAAGTGTAATTAATATATTTAAAATGAACCATAAATTCACGACTTGGGGAGACCCAAATCATATAGTTCTTATATACATACAAAATTCTATTCATCCATAGTTCAAGATCGAACTTTTCATACGATATGTTATTGTTACGAGTGAACGTAACATATTACGAAAATATGAGGGTCAAGAGATTTAAATATGTTAAATTCCTTCCGAGAACCTTTTTCATTATAAAGCGCCTTGTTGCATAACTTAAGAGAAGACAATTGAAAATGGATAGCACCCGCACAAATATATTGTCATTTTAATCGTACTTATTGATATGTCTTTGGAGTATTCAATAGTCAATTATAATCTGAAAAATCAAATTTGATTGACGATTTGATACAATGACATGCCGGCCGATCGTGAGTCATATAAACGTCGAGTCACGTCTGCAGCACGACGTGAAATATTTCTCATTGTCTCACAAGAAGGTTCTTATATCCTTTTTGCAATAAATTATGACTGTTCCCAGTCAATGTTAGGTAATAATCTGGGCTATATTATCTATATGCAGCATTTCAATTATATCATATTTAGATAAATGAAAATTACAGCTATAATTGTCAAATCTTAAATAATTTTCTTATTAAACTCATGTCTAAGTGACAGTTAAAATTTTTAATTCGATACAATCGCCTTTGCAAATTATTAAACGCCCCTGGTAACATTTTACCGCCACAATTTTTAAACACAAAATTTGAACGAAAAACGCGTGTTAAATATTGACTAAAAAAGTACCTCTTTAATCATTTATTCTAGGACCCCAGTATGCATGGATTGCGATCAAGTACTAAAGGCCGCTTTACATTGCCCGTTTCAGCGATGTATTTTAAAATGAGCGCTAGTTTAATTTGTGACATCATATATCAGCTCTACATTGTCATTAAATTGGCGATGTGAAAGTATTAAAATTTTATACAAAGTTTCCCACGTTATAGTCTATAAACTTAATAGAAATTAAATATGATTGATCTGATACAGATCGAGTTCACGCACAAATTTGGGGCATCAAATAAAATTTTTATGACTCTAACATATCTATTAAACCATAAAGAAGTCAATTATAATAATTGGTAGTTCAAAGAATTTTAATGTGCTCGAAATTAAACTAATGTTTGGAATTATGACTGCATATTTATAATAATAATAATAATTCGAAATTTCACCAATTGATGGTTGCAGGCATGAGGGGGTCTGGATGATACATAATTTCTACCGGAAGATTGTAACAGTTCGATTTTGCCAATTTTAAAATTTAATTTTTCTATCATAATGAAGTCTTTTCGATACGCAAAGTAGTGTCGAAAAGAAGCTCTTTTCGACACTACTTTTGTTGACTGGTTACTATGATATTAACAAAATTGTTCAATGTTAAGGCTCGCTAGCAAAAATTTCGACACCGTTTTGAATGGGATTCCTAATAATACAGACGTCAAAAGTGACAAGATGGCCGTCCAACTTATGATCGCGACTTGAATAAATTAATGTTTTTCATTAAAAAAATAGTATAAAATATACGTTTTAAAAGACATTTAGCGCCCTCGCACATTAGGAAACTCCCCGCAAGCGGGTCGTTTCCTAATTTCATGCTCGTGCGATAAAATATGGTCTTTTAAAACTAGTATCTTAATATACTATTATATCCCGCATTTAGGGAAAAAATAATGCTGTATTTTGCACTCATCGGTTTATCAATTCTGAATTTAATAATTTGCTTGAAATTGCCGCTTTTCTTAATGTAAAATTAATTATATTTTAAGTATAGGTCAACGATATATTTGTATTAGTTTTCATAACCCATTGTGACTATTTATTTTAGTTGATAAGCGATGCACAAATTCTTAGAATAGCTTGGCTTGCTTGATCTTACATTATCGTGGAACCGCCAGCCAACCGATTTACATATTTTATTTTAGGAATTCCGTTAATAAAACCTTTAAATACGCTGCATGAGATTCGTCGATCCATACTTTAATTTCAGTTTGAATATTTTATTACCTTTTGGGAACCCCTGGGTTGCGGAGCACCAATTACCGGCTTCCATTTCTGAAGATCGTTAGATCGTTTTTAGACCTCTGCTACTCTGTTCTACTTTGAAATTCGCCTCTAGCGAGCCGCGGTTACAAACCATAATAACAGTTGGGTGGGCGGGGCTTGAATACTATTTGGAGGTTTTGTTTAAATGTCTTGACGGTCCAGCGAGTTACATGTAACGGCTCTAATGGTCTAGTGGTTTGATACTGCGTTTCCGACACGACACTGCGGGTTCGATTCCCGGCAGCGCAAGGCTTTTTTTTAAGTTGTTTGTAAAAAGTTTTTTTTTATTAATTTTGGGTACGCCTTGGGTTAGCTTTGGTTTGTTTCTTTTTCTTGAGCCCCCGTAGCGAGCGTAGCGAGCGGAGGGCCACGCGTTAGTGAAATATAGATGTTCTAAAATAGTGAGTTGTGAGGTTTAGGCCAAATAATAGATATGGGCTATCTATCGCGTGTTTGTCGTTCTCGATTTAGATTTTTGAAGGTTTATCATTCCTGTAAGAGTATTTCCTAGCATTTCTTGAAAAATGTACGTTTAGCTCACTATTCGTGGCTTCCGCCGTCATTTATCATCATAATAAACGACAGTTGAGTCGTTTATTGTCTTGGAATTATTCACCGTATCGAAATCGCTCGGCTTGTTTCAGTCCATCCCTACTTCTTAATCGGAAATAAGCCAAGGCAAATTGACGAAAACGGTCGAGAGTTCTTTCTAGTTCGATCGTTTGGCAAGAAGAGAAGCTTTCTTAAAATACAGTCGTAGAGACTCAACATTTTATTGTGATTCAATTCTACCCTTTCTTTGGGGATTTGATGTGTTGATTTTCTGTTTCTGTTTTGACACAACCGATTAGTCGGAATATAGATTCTGCTGTATTAGGTAAGCATTTTCTCTGGATTTCTTTTTCTATTGCCTGTGAAGAGCGTCAACGCCATGAAATGTTTTTTTTTTCATTATTTATAGAGGCTTCCCACGTTCGTCATACAAGACCGAGACCGTCGAATCTCTCATAGTTCACCCTCACGCACAGATTGAGGTAATTATAGCTATCGTTTTGCCTAAATTAATGATTTAATTGCTTATCTGTGTTACCGTTTTTTCTGTGCAAATACCATCATTTGCTTTTCTTAACATGTTATCTTATCTACTCCATTTTATCTAATCCGAATTTTTATTTTAATGCAACTTTAATTTCGATCATATGGGGAAGTTGTCTGAACCTTAATATATCTTTTATTTGCTGATGGGTATTGCAAGTCCATGGGTTGTTTTATAAAGAAGATGTATTTATGCTAGAGGGGGGGTCTATGATTTTCATTAAAGCAAGGGGGCTTCGTTTAATGCGCACTGGTTTATTTCAGGGTTTTTTCTGGAGGGCCAGAACCTTTATTGAAGGGCCACAACTTTTACCGGAGGGTACAACCACTCTCTCTCGGATGCCACGACCTTTACCTGCCGCTAGAGTCATCGTGTTCTAGGGGGTTGGAAGCAGCCTTCACTCGCAGAACTTGTCTCGACCCAAACCTATCGAGACGCCTCGGCTAGATCTTCTATCGGGGCCCTAGAGAGCCAATTCCCGAGGAATCTATAAGTGCACGGCACTTCCACCAGAGATCTGGGTATTGTACTAGAAGCTTTATGTCTCATTAATTCTTATGTTTATCCGTTTAATATAATCACTCTTCGTTTCCTGTCATTAATATAAATCAAACATTGAACGCCGAGTTCTGAGGTAGCTCATTAACTTTATTTACATTAATTCACTGGTTTATCGGACCAGTTATTCTGATTGCTTTGAATTTTCTTTCATTTTAATAAAAGTCAAGCGCTGGCTGGATAATTTCATTCTTTTCATTCATTAGTCGAGTGATATAACCGCACTGAATTTTATCTCTTTATAATATGAATCAAGTGTCCGCCATGCTTTCAATAGTTTTTTATTAACTTATCAAGTTTTTTATGATCTAATTATTGTGTTCGTTCCTTGCGGCATGTTATTATTGCTACCCTCAAAATCAGTGCAGCTATTAGCGCACGCATACCTGGTTGTAATTAGCTTAGGTAACGTCAAGTGATCACTTTGATAAGTAGTATTTAGTGCATTTAGTGGTAAGGCATACAGAACCAAGTATTACTAACCGAATTGGTCTCCGTACAATCTCCATATTGTACTAAGTGTATTTTATTAATTACTTTAACCGTCATTTAACATTCTTTTGGCTTCAACTATCCACATTTCAATTTAATATTTTACTCCAGATAGATTGTTGTTGTTGTGTTTTCAAAAGAAAGTAACTTAGTAGCAAATATAGTGTTCATTAAATTTTAGATTGTGTTTTCTTTATTAGGTCTTGTTAAGTTTAAGATTTAATTTAATAAGCAGGCCTGTGTTTTCTAGTTTTCTGGTTAGTTTGAAATTGAGTATCTGTTGATTTTATGAGCTGACCTAGTCACCCTGCGCAACACCCGCAGAGCTTTTTCCGTTTAGTTGGCGAGAACGGGTGGCGCTCAAACGACCCCTCGACAGGGGCCGGGCTTTGCAATACGACTCTCCGGGGCTGGGTTCATTTCTTTTTTAAATTAATTGAAAAAAATCTTTATTTTCATATTAAACTCCAACCAGAAAAAGCGTTGCAAGATCAAGTTTATGGTTTCTCCCCTTATGATTATCTAATATTGTCTAATAATATTAATTTCTATAAAAGGTCAATTTCCTTTATTTTTGCGTAATAGAACAAGAAATCGTTTATACAAATAATGTAAAGTATTCATGTTAAAGTAAACCTGAGAAAAGTAGACATAAGGAGTTTAATCGGGGACATTGAGCGTTATTTCGAAAAGTCAGCAAAAAAAATCAAGTTCGATAGTAACTAACCCGGATTGACATATTGGGCAAAAATTAATGGCCGCAGTAAGTGGGCGGTGCAATAGTTGCGAAAATTGATGAATGTACAGGTTATCGCTGTTTTTGGGAAACAGGGGGAACGAATGACGTCTAAGTATGAATGGCTAGTTAGAAAATGAAAGATAGTGGAGAGTAAGTTACGGGTAGTCGAGGGTTGGCGAAAGTCCAAGTCGAGGGTTGGCGAAAGTCCAAGTCGAAAGTTGGCGAAAGTTTATGTCGAGAGTTGACGAAAGTTCAAGTCGGGAGTCCGAGGAAAAGTTGGCGTAAGTCTAACTTGCGGTTTAAGTGAAAGTGTAAACAGAGGGTCGACAATAAGTGGCAGCCCAAGTCGATCGAGATCAAGTCGGAAATCCGAGGCAGCCAAAGGCATTCAGTAGGAGAGTCTCCGCTCCGGTTCGAGCCGAAACCGGTTGAGGATTAGGGACGTGACGCGAGGATCATCCTAGGGTTGCTTTTAGGGAAAGAGAGATGTAAGTCAATATTATTATATTATATATTGTGTATCTATATAGTTAACACCCCTAACGCATTAGAATACCTCCGCAGCCGAGCGAGTAATTTATTATTATTTAGGCAGTAGTAAATAAATTAGTGATTTGGGAAAAAACTGCGTTTTAATCGAAGGAAGTTAGACCTACCCCTTCAGGGTAAGATCCCCCTATTAGTTTGGGTTAACCCTTTAAAGTACCTCTGCAGCTTTCAGCGTGACAATATATAAGAAATCATATCATATAGTTCAATGCCCTTCGCTTCGCCATCATTACATAATAATTTTACTTTAATACCAAATAAGTTCATAAAATGTTATTTAAGCGAGGTCCGATAACGTCAAATTACAGTTTAAAATATCGACGGCAATTTGCAGCTTACTATTCCAGAAACTTTATTATTTTACTGAAAGCAAATCAATAATTAATTTCCAGAAACATTGAATGGAGGAAGAAGTCCTATGGCCAGGCCGATCTCCAGATATGACAACATTAGATTTCTTCTTGTGGCAATATTATTGAAATGCTTCATTTACGAGGACCACCCAACGATTAGTGGCCCTAATTTCAACTTCAGCTGAGTAGCCTCCGTTATCCAAGACCTCAGTACCCGCAAGCGGCGTCTGGCTAGCTAACACAACTCTTCGGTAGTGTAGTGGTTATTACACGCGGGAAACGCGGGTCCAATTCCCGGCTTCTTCAGTTTTAAATGTACTGTTACGAGTGTAGAAATACGAATTATGGCGCGGGAGACCAACACTAACCCAAAATAAAATGTATAAAAATATCTGGAATATTAACTAAAGCAATTAGCAACGTCGCGAAACTCATGCGCAGGCGCTATTAATCTAGCGTGATATGTGTCAAAACGAATCAACACTATGGCTGTCTGATAATGTCGTAATTAAATGAATTTTCTAAATTTATTAAATGTGTAGTACATTTTGTTGTTCTAATTAGGTTAATGCACACCTATAGAAAGTGAAAAAGTGTTAAAATATTATGTTGTTCTTGAATCTTTATAGAAAAAGTAACAAAATTACTGTCCGTAATATAGACCGAAAAGATTCGTCCACCCAGCGCCTCCTAGAGGGTGTTGGTCCACCATTGGCTATCTTAAACATAAATAACAATAACATAATCATAAGGGTAATACGATCCTTTACGGTTCTAAGGCACTATGCTTTATTAGCCGCTTCTGATTGGTGGGCTAACGTCACTTTAGAACACTGTAAATTCCTCACGCATGGCCCACCGCTCGCTTCGCTCGCTCCGTATAAAATTACCTAAAACTAACCCAAATATACAAAAAGAAGCAAACATAACCTTTAAAAAATAAAGAAAACACGTGTTGCCCCCGACGGGAACTGAATAAAAGCTGTCCGTATTGCAAATACAGAATCGGACCACCAGACCATCTACACCTGCTGGAATACACTGACTGGACCGTAGATAAAGTGAAAATGATGTTAATCTACCACTCAGAAGCGACTAATATAGCATAGTGCCCTAGGGCCGTAAAGAATCTTAAAACGTTTATCATACTTACCGATGAAAATATAAATCTCTATTTAAACATAAGGCGGTACACAGAGGATTAGGATGTTAGCCTGTACCCGCACAGAGCCAATTAGAATCGCTGAAGGCGGGGCCAAATTAATACTAGTTTATCGATGTCTTTACAGTGCAATGGATTTCTTTCAACTGCTGTGGTCGAATGTTCAGATGCTGTGTCTGTGATACGGCGACCCGGGTTCGATTCCCGTCGCTATTTTTTTTAATGTTATGTTTGTAAAATGTTTATCTTTCTTCATTTTAGGCATTACCCATGCATGCATTCTTATTATAAGCCCACAAGGAAAAACACCAAAATAACGCAAAATAGTCCCTGAAGCACTCGAGAGCTCACAAGCAACGTCGCAATTGACTCGATTACTGAAATTGACCATCCTGGTAAAGGTCGTAAAATAAAATTTCATATAAGGGGCTCAAAAATTGAATGACCCATACCCAGGATTTTTGAACAGCTGACGTCTAAACTATATAATCAAAAAATTGATGATTATTTTAAAATAGCATTATCAAAATGCTTCCAAGTCTTATATAGTATTCAGAAAAATGTTCTCTAATACGTACAAAAAAATTAAGTTAAGGTCGGACGCTTCAAATTTGGTGCAGTTTATTTAAATATGTTTATTAAGTGGTTTCCATAGTAACGATGCCTTACGAGAATAGCCAATATAAAGGGCTCAAAAGCTGAACGGTCCATACTCAGAATTTTTGAACATCTGATATCTAAACTATTTAATCCAAACATTCATGAATATTTGAGAATAGCACAATCAGAATAATCCCAAGTCTGACAGAGTATTCAGAAAAGTGTAATTTAATACATAATGAATAAATTAATTTAGATTAAAAACATTAAGTTAAGGTCGGACCCTCCAAATTTTATCCAGTTTACTTAAATAAGTTTTTTAAATGGTTGCCATAGTAACGATGTGCTATGAGAATAGTCAATACAAAGGGCTCAAAAACTGAATGGCCCAAACTCAGAATTTTTGAACATCTGATGTCTAAACTATTTAATCCAACAATTCATGAATATTTTAGAATAGCACATTCAAAATGATTCCAAGTCTTACATAGTATTCAAAAAAATGTAATTTAATACATATTGTATTAATTAATTTAGATTAAAAAAAATTAAATTAAGGTCGGTCGTTTCATACTTTGTTCAGTTTATTTAAATACGTTTATCAAGTGGTTTCCATAGTAACGATGCCTTACGAGAATAGCCAATACAAAGGGCTCAAAAACTGAATGGCTCATACTCAGAATTTTTGAACAGCTGACGTCTAAACTCCTTAATCCAAAAATTCATGAATATTTTAGAATGCACAATCAGAATGATTCAAAGTCTGACGAGGTATTCAGAAAAATGTAATTAATACTTATTGAATAAATTAATTTAGATTAAAAACATTAAGTTAAGTTTGGACGTTTCAAATTTTGTTCACTTTATTTAAATAC
>MU184675.1:96450-121951 GCA_016904865.1 Pissodes strobi | reverse complement strand
GATAAATAAGGAAGTTTTAGTGGATGATTTGCAAGTTAAATATGTGCAACTTACGTGCGTATATTTGAATAATAAGATATCTCTTCCTTTGAATTTTTCCGGTGGCCATTATTGTAAAATTCGCGTGTATTGTTTAAAAACATATGCATCAGCTGTCTCTCCCTCAAACTGAAGTTAGGAAATTGATAAATAAGGAAGATCATTTCAAATTAGGAATATTCAAAACTAGATGCGTGACATAGGTTGGTAATAATATTTTAGAAGAAAATGCTTACCTTCTGAAGATTTTTTAGGAGCCGAAGAATCCATCTGTTGTATGTAATTGTTTCTGGCCTGTTGCACCTTTTCCATCGTTCCGAACTGTTCCCATTTGTATTCTGATAAACTTGAGTATTTCCTAGGCCCTACGAATATCGCGTGTATTAATTTCGAGACGAACAAAACATAACAGTATAATATAGTATTTTTCTTTATGGTTTGCAGTGAGTCTTTCAAGTATTTGGCGAAATTACTTGGTAAACTTCACTTAGCAAAAAAATGCTTTTTCTCCATATTTTCACATCTATGAAATGTATAATTAATATAAGTATATAGAAAATTACAGGCCTTTTGCATATTTCATTGCCCCCTACTATAGTACGATTGGTCACAGAGACCTATTAGATATTGTAAGACTGATAATTATTATGAAATCTAATCATTATATTTTTCAAAATTTTACTTCAATCTTTAGAATAAAGTTGGAAATTGATTCGAGTTTATGGACAGGGGATTTTTATGATCATAATTTTTTAATTAAAAAGACCACACTGGAAATAGTACACGGCTAAAGATAGAACAAAACGGTTTGCACTTTCCTATATTGGTTTTTCATAAGCTATCGTATGATACTAACTCTTTATTTAACCAGAGGTTAAATTTATCCGGGATTTTTTAACCTTGTTACGCCACTGGAGTATTTATAAAAATAGTAAATATTGAATTTGCAAAGACGAATTTTGTTTAAAATTTTATAAATACTCTAGTGGTGTAACAAGGTTAAGGAAAAGAGCTCGACTGTCCCATTGCAGTTGATTAATTTTTTTATCATTTTACTAATGTTTCACTTCGTGCATGGCCCTCCGCTCGCTTCGCTCGCTCTGGGGGCGCAACCCAACAAGACTGACCCAAACTAACCCAAACTAACCCAAAATGAAAAAAAAAACTGAATTGATACTGTCATAAATTTTAGTCCTTTGCACACGTGAAACTCTATTTTATTTTTTTGACACGAAAGCATGAATTTCCGCAAACCAAATGTACTGTACTGTGTACTACACTTCTATAAGTCACTTGCATACTTAGGTAACATCAAAATTCAAAAACTAATCTGACACGTCTTCTAAAAAATGACCAAAATATCCACTTAAAATTTGAAGAAGTATTTTTGTAATTTATGTATATTTAATTTACCTGGTAATGATCTTTCGGTCGATGTCGGTTCCTCGGCTTGAAAGCTATAATCCATATCGAGATCTTCCGAGGTGCCGAAGATATCTTCAGGATAGTCGTCTTCCTGAAACAAGGGATAGATTAAGAAAAATGCTCTTAATAAACAAATATGCGGCGAGTGCCAGATAAGAGCGCGATAAGCAAATATTGTTATAAAAATCGTTTACTTTAACTAACAAGCGCTTTAATTAATCCACGCCCCGAGCCCCTTTATGTCCTTATTTCCGAAGTTCCCAGACATATACGTATAAATATATTAATTTAAAATACCTCGCTCTCGACGTAAGTCACGTTCACAAACAAACAAAATTTTATAGAGAGCAGTTTTATGGATGTCGCTGGGCAAACAATACGGGGATTACTCCCCTGATATATATAATAATACAATAAGATTGTATCAGTGACGTAGAGAAAAATTTTGTAAACGGAAAAACTACATATCTAGTTATTTCCAGAAATATGCTTTCATTAAAATTTGTTACAAATTAGAGAAAGTAATAAAACATGGAATAAGCCAATAGGAGCCCAATTTTATACACAATCATGTTTCATACAAACATTATTGCTCACACACCTGGCTAAAATGAAATTATTGTGGGTTTAGGTCGAAATACAACAATAATTTTGTCACTTTCTCCATAAAGTTTCAATGAAAAAGAAATATTTTAACACTTTTTTTACCTTCTATAGGCGTGCATTAACATAATTATTAAAGCAGCAATATTTATTTAAAAAACCCATTTGCAAGGCAAAAAAATTAAGAAAAATCATTTATTTACGACATTCTCAGACAGCCATATTATTGGTTGGCGCCGAATTTCGTCTTCAGAGCAAAGTATCGAAGTTGCGTGTCTATACAGTAGTTTATTTATGCAGCGCATTTTAAGATCCTTCACACAAATAGTGCACTATGTAAAAATCGACCTCTCCTATTGGTCGATCCATCTCGTATTACAATATATCTTCGTGATACAATCAATTTCCGTCAAGAGCTCTCGTGATGTAGAGGTTTAGATAGCGGGGTCTCACCTGGACGACCCAGGTTCAAACCCAGTTGCTTTTTTTTATTATTTTTAAGATTATATTTCTAAACAGTTTTTTCTTGATTTTGGGTATATCTTGGGTTAGTTAGGGTTAGCACCTGGTCAGTTTCCTTTTCTTGAGCCCTGTAGCGAGCGAAGCGAGCGGAGGGCCATGCGATTCGACCAATAGGCGAGGCCGATTTTTATATAGTGCTCTATTTGTGTACAGGATTTTATAATGCTTATGCGGCAAACACATCGATGTTTGACAGTTGATATATCTACTAGACGATATCGATAGTACATAACGATATTGACATCGATGTCCCATCACTAGCATTTTAAGATCCATTACCGCTCTACGGCTTCATGCTACATTGGCCGCTTCTCCGTAGATTAACGGCAGTTTCACTTTATCTACGGTCCTGTCGGCTTATACCAGCAGGTCTAATTAGTGAGGTGATAAGATTCTTTGTTTGTGATATAGACGGCTCGCGTTCGGTTTCCGTCGGGGGAAAACATGGTTTCTTTATTTTTTAAGGTTATGTTTGTTTGTATTTGTAAATTGGGTTAGTTGGGCTCGGTTGCGGTCCGGAGCGAGCGAAGCGAGCGGAGGGCCATGCGTAAAGAGTTAACAGTACTCTGACGTTAACCCACCAATCAAAAGCGGCGAATATATCATAGTGTCGTAGGACTGTAAAGGATCTTATAAAGTCCATCACTACGAGGCGTACAATTATGTATCTCAAATAAGTTCCAATAACGTTGCGGGATTGTGGTTATTTTTGACATATCGATCTCCGCCGATTGATGTAAAATTTATCACTTTTCCATAAAGATTCAGTAAAACATAATATTTTAACACTTTTTCACATTCTATGGCCGCCCATTAACCTAATTACAGCAGCAATATTTATAAAAACATACTTGTAAGCTAAAAAATTAAGAAATTTCATTATTTACGACATTCTCAAACAGTTATATTGTTGATTAATTTTGACCGGTTAGGTTAATAGTAGTAGTAGTAACACTCTCTATTGGCTTTTGCGTGAGTAATTCAGCAAGTAAAGACCCCTGTCCGGGCTTAGTAAGAGCTGGAGCGTCGCTTCCAAATTGGTTACACCCTGGCGGACAGAGATACTATTTTTAGATCTTCCAGTATGTCGAGTATATACTCCTGTAGGCTCCTACTTGTACATTTACGGATTTTTAAGGCTCAAGTCCCCGGCTGGACGTCCGATTCTTCCTCGGAGAATCAAGACGGTCCCCGATCGTCCACCCAAATTGAAGACGAAAGAGCCGAGACCCGACATGTGTTCACTCGACCGTAGACGAACCGGAAGCTTCCGGTTAGGTTAGATTGATTAATTATTTCAGAGTGGCCTCCACCAATAAGCATTCGGCCATTAGGAGACTTGTAATACAGTATCGGACTTGGCCAATTAAGGCCGTCTAGGCAAATTCCCATAGCCCATTGTAATTATAGCTATCTCTGTCTAAATCTCCTCCAAGCTTCTTCAGCTATCGATTTAATCATATACACCACACAGGATTCAAGACAACACAACAAAGGAGGATTCTAAAACAACAATTTCCAGCTTATTACATTGTAACATTATGCTATTATCTTAAATATATTTTTTTAACAATGCACTACAAAACTATTCAGGGTAAATCACGTGGGTAGATTATATATTCAGGTTATTCCTATTCAGAACATTCATTATTAAAACGATTGATTTATAATTAATATTTCTTAATACGGTAGATAAGGACAAAGGAGCAGTGACTCCACTAGAAATGAGATCGTCATACGAATTACCTTGCTTACCCGTACACTCAAAAAGAATATGACTAATATCACCAATTTTCCCCCATTCACAGTAGGGATCATTCAACAGTCTTATCCTATTAATGTGTTGAGGGGTACAGCAATGCCCTGTTCTCATTCTGATTATTGTCGTTATGTTACGTCTATTTATAAATGAAAACTTTGCAAACCAAGGAATCGTTAAAAATGAATCCTGTATCCGCCCATACCAAGTCCCTTTATGTAATATAGATTCCTTCCATCTCATTTTCCATTGATCCACTTTATCTTTTTTAATAATTATTGTAGTTAAATCCATGTAATCAAATTGAACAGGCATAGGAACATTAACAGCTCTACCCAAATTGGCAAGTGTATCAGCAATTTCATTACCCTTAATCCCTGAGTGGCCAGGAATCCAGGCAAGTTTAAAACAAGAACCATTATTATTAGCTTCAATTATTAGCTGTTTGGTCATAAAAGTCACAAAATGCAATTTTTTCTTAAGTGAAGTACTAGATATTTATTGAATGGCACTATTCTAATCACTAAAAATAATAATCCTCGATATATCCTTTTCTAGACACATACAAAGTGCTTTGTGAATAGCTATAATTTCCCCCGTATAGACCAGAGTCTTATATGGAAGTCTACTAGAATACTTAATATTTCTTGTAGGCGAATACATTCCAAAACCCGCACTCTGATCCCCATGATTGAGAGAAGCATCCGTAAAGAACCAATCATATCCCACATATTTACTAGCTTCAGCAAGGAACTACTGTGATACATTATTCCCAGAATTAGTCACTTTCATACTAATAATTGGAATGCTAAAAAGTTGATATTCAAGGTCATATGTAAACCTAGGATTTATTTCATAGATCCTCATATCAATACACTCTATATCCGTCTCTCTAAGTGAATTTAATAAATATGGCAATTACTTTCCTGTCCAATATCTATTAGGAATACTCACCCTATTATGAAATTCTTTCAATAACAATATAATAGGATCACCCTTATCGGCAAGCCTCTTAATGATAAACTTTTTAGCCATCCACTCTCTTCTCCATTCCAATGAGGGTTTCGCACATTCAGCCCATAGAGTATTTGTAAGAGTCGATCTCATACAGCCAGTCACTATGCGTAATGCCTGAAACTGCAGAGTATCCAATTTTTTAATACATTTCTTAGACACAGGTCTCAAAAATTGGCATCCATAATCAAAATGTGACCTTATAATATCTTTATACAAATGTATTAACGTCATAGTATCAACACCCCACCACACCCTACTTACAACTCTCATTACATTAATACCTTTCTGTACTTTATTACTTATATAGTTAATATATTTATCCCATTTCAAATTATCTGTTAGAATTACCCCCAAGATACTTCGCTTCTCTCACCCATGGAATCACATATTTCCCTAACCTAACTGGCCATATTGGCAGAACAGCAACTCCTGGCCTGAACAGGATTGAGGACGATTTACTGGGAGAAATTTGCAAATTAAGAACATCTAAAACAAGCTTCAGTCTCTCCAAAATAAAATTCATTTGGGATACCAACTCAGATACTTTAGTCCCTGATACAAGCAAAACCAGATCATCCGCATATTGAATGATTCTAAAATCGTCTGCTTTAATCCTATGAATATCCAACATATTTGAAGATTAAACAAGATCGGGCTCAGGGGAGAGCCCTGAGGTAATCCAGTTGAAGTGTTATGTGGTCCAATTAATTGATTATTATTAGTTTTGATGAATATTTTCCTGTCAGTTGACAATCTAAAAATTAAATTACTCAGACTTACTGTATACCATATTCAAGGAGCATATAATATAACCTATAAATATCAACCTTATCATATGCAGAAGAAATGTCTAAAAATACACCCAGTGTATATAAACCCTTACATAAGCCTAACTGAACATATGTAATCAAGATTCCTAAGCCATCCAAACAACCCTAAACCCAACCTAATGAGATGGAAATTTAGTTTCATTCTCCAACTTCCATTCAAGGCGATTTTCGATCAAATATTCTAAAATTTTCGTGATGCATTGAGCCAGTGCAATTGGTCTAAAACTCGACGAATTTAGAGGATTTTTTGCTGGTTTAATAATAGGATAAATAATTACATCTTTAAATTGTAAAGGTAGACTCTGCCCTGATAAAAATTTATTGAGAATGCCAAGCAATTGCTTGTCAGATTCTTAAAGATGCCATACGAAATCTGATCCATCCCAGTAGCCGATTCTTTTTTTCCCTTTATTATACCTTGAAGCTCATTCATAGAAAAAAATGAAATTACCTCTTCACAAATCTTCCAATTAATGCTTGGAAGGGCAATAGAAGGACAAAGATTATCCAGTATTTTCTGGGCAACCATTGCAGTTGAGAGATTAACCATATACAAGCTTTATTATTACCAGACAATAATTTAACAGTTTGCCACAATTTACCAATAGGCATATTTCGATTTAGAGAGGAGCAAAATATCCTAAAATTACAACGTTTTTTCTCTTTGGAAAACTTGTGAGCCTTGGCAATTATCTGTTTTGCTTTAATAAAATTTGGCAAAGTTGGACTTTGTTTAAAATCAAATAAAGCTTTCTTTCTTAATTTAATAATATGTCCCACCAATGCACAATTTTCCTTTCTCTTTTATTATGAGGCTTAGACCAAGGGATCGACTCATCCGCAACACCATTAATAATTTTTTCAAAATCATTATAATTATCAATCTCAGAATTAGCAAAAGAAATACACATCCCATCATGAAACCTTCCCCAATCAGCTTGTTTAAATAATCTTTTGGGTACAAAACATTTACTCCTGTTTACCTCCTTGTAGAGCTGAAGAGTAGTAAGAGTGGGGAAATGATCACTGTTTCCACAGTCCTCCACCACTTCCCATGAACATCTTAGTGCAATCGGACTAAATACCATTGAGAGGTCTACCGCAAAAGGATTCTGATCCGGACTACTTAACTTTGTTTATAACCCATCATTTAAAACCACCAAATCCATAGTATCTAGAGAATGATATATCATATTACCCAGCTTATTGGAACTAAAACTTCCCCACAATCCATGATGAGCATTTAAATCCCCAACAATAATTTTCGGATTTGGGATTGAATTAATCAATCGCTCCCAAATGGCTTGTTCAACGTTAACTTTAGGAGGGATATAAATATTTACAATATGAATAAAAGGCTCAATAAGTTTAATAACCATGACCTGGAATTTATCTGGCAGATATGACCTTAGGTTAATAGCGTTTGCTTGTGAATTTTGCGACGTTGCTAATTGCTTTAGTTAATATGCGAAATAGTTTTAAAACATAATATTTTACTGTGGGTTAGTTTTTGTCGGTTTTGTTTCCGGAGCGAGCAAAGCGAGCGGAGGTCATTGCAGATGTGATGTATAAACACACTGAAAAAACAATTTGATTGGCTCAAATGCGAACGCACTTGAATCAATTGCGCCATGCATTTGGTATATGCCAAATGCATGGCTCAATTGATGCAAATTCAGGACACATTTGGGATAAACGCCTAAAAGTCCTTGTTCCAAAAGGGTATGTTCTTGTCATAAAGGCACAGCAATTTGTCTGATTTTATGCCAAAGTTTCAACTCTGTCTTCAAAGTCCATTACGATTTTTTAATAAAGCACTGCGAATTTGCGACAAAAGCACTGCGAATTTGCAACAAAAGTATTATAAATTTGCTAAAAAAGACTGCGAGTTTGCTACAAAAGCACTTCGAATTTGCGACAAAAGTATTACGAATTTGCTAAAAAGCACTGCGAGTTTGCTACAAAAGCTCTGCGCATTTGCGACAAAAGTATTGCGAATTTGCAACAAAAAGCCACGTCGAATTTCTCCTAAAAGCATGCGAGTTTATCTGTACAGGGCGATAAGTTATATGTACCCCTCAAAAACTATTTTACAACTTTTTAAGCCGACTAGCAAAAAGTTTTTGGGTAGGTCCACATATAACTGATCGCCTTGTACAGACAAGCTCGGATGTTTTTAGAAGAAATTCGCCATGGCTTTATCTCACATCGCCCTATATACTTCTCAAAATACTCGATTTTAGAGTAACTTACCCAAATAGCACAAATCAATTATAACGTTAAAAAAGTATTCATATCAAAAAGTCTTTTGGAAAAATATGTGACCTAAACATAATGTGAGTGTCGGTAGAATGTATAGATACACAGGAGGAATATCGAAATATAGTTTTATTAGTTTCTTTTCATGTAACAAAAATAACATTTTGACATTTTTAAAAGCATAACTTACACTAGGTAACTTGAGTTATTTAAAATAAACAAAAGCACTTATATAAAGTGAAATCTTTGAAAAGTGCTCTGTTGAAGGTACAAAAAAGTAATACTAATACGAACTTGGTAACAGCAAAAGCACATTAGCTATTGAAAATAAACATGTTTGACAAAAAAGTGATCCTGTTGAAGGTACAAAAAAAATTAAAAGATCACTGTTTAGTAGTTTTATATATACTCGTACTTGTCTAATACGAACTTGACAAACAGTGAAAACACTGCATCTCCAACAAAAAGTTACAATGCCAAACCTATTTTAAAACAAAAATTATCAACACTGATCCAGCTAATTTCTTCAGCATTGTTGGTAATTACATCAGGTTCTAATGGTTTGATTTACCATCACCAATAGCTTTTGTCAATTTTATATCTCCCAGAATATTTTGTTCGAGAATGCCTGCTTCTTCTTTTTTTGGTAATAATTTGATTATATCTAATCCGTCAATGCTTTGCGCTGCAAGAAAACAAATCATAGTTTAGCCAAGGGCTGATCTGACAATATTCCAAACGGATATAAGTTTAAACCAATAATAATAATTAAAAAAACCATAATTGTTTTTTTTGAATCGGCCCTTAATTTTAGCAACAAGACATCAGTATATATAAGCAATAAAGAGCCGGGCACAAAATTTTCACGAAATTTTAACAAAATCCTTTTTTGATGTCAGAGACTAAGACTTTGCTACAAATGCTTGCGCGTTTAGCCAATAAGCAGAAATGTTTTTGGAAACTTCCATCAAAACGCCAGCATTCTATTGAAAAAAGATGGACGCACTGACGCACACTAGCGCGTGGTTTGCAAGTTATCTAATGACAGGAATTTTCTGAGCTGATAGCTTCGCAATTCAAAATGTTTATAGTGGTTAATATTATTACGCTACAAATGTACTATTATGTGTATTATATACATATATAAATTATTATCTAATCATAGTTTAGAGCGGCATTATATACGTATAATTTTAAGGTATATGTCACGATAAAACCTATAGATTAGTTAAAAGAAAGATTTTGATCAACCAACATTGTTGTCATATAAATTTTTAAGAAATCATAAATAGAAGAAAACTGTACATAACTTACATACCTTAACATTTTGATAACGCCACATCGCCAAGAATTCTTTCACATTACTCATGATCATGTATTCACCATGGAAAAGACACACGCACCTGTTCGATTCGATGTTTAAAAGAAACTGACCACCATCGAGGTGTAGGAAACCACGCCTCTCGAAATGTACCTATGCCAAAAGCACAGACACGTTACCAAAAGCATGGCATTTAGCTCTAGAAGCTCCCAAATTTGACATAAAACCATCTCATTTCACTCTCAGGATAGGAGAAATATCACGGAGAAATTGGCCCAAATTCAGTAATTTTGTGCTAAAAACCGACTTGCTAACAAAAGCACGGCTTTAGCCAGAAATTCCCTAATTTGACTTAAAAGTATTTCATTTGGCTCAAAGGCATAATAGGGCAAATGCGCGGTCAATTTGACTCAATTGCAGTGGTTTCGGTTAGCGCAAAAGCAATGCCATTGAAATTAAGGAGTCTCCCTTGCCACAAAAGCAAAAAGGGCAATTGCGCGAGTTCATTTGCCATTAAAACATCAGTTTTTTCAGTGCATCCAAACTGACGCGAACATATTCGGATATTTACTAAAATAAATAATCCGGCAACGTTGACAGGCATCATCGAGTTTCGGTGCTTAGAGTTGCTAAAAATGATGATTTTTAGGGGAATCAATTTTTTTTGCTTAAATGATGCATTTTCCTCAATTTTATGAAGTGAAACTTCTTTATCAAGGGTAAGCTCGAAAAGATGAAAATCAAATGAAACGAAAATCAAAGTGAAACACTTTAATGAAGCATGTTCCAATATAGCTAAACGGCTGAATTTTTTGGGACATGTAGCCGGGTTAAAAATGAGGATCGTGGACCAAAACGGGATCCCCCCGTTCGGCCAGGAGAGAGGGAAAAGGAAATACTAATTAAGTAATAATAATAATAAGTAATTAATTTCGGGAGAACGGGGTATGGTATGTGCGCCTCATGGGCGGCTGCCTTTGACCATGTGGGGGGGACCGGGGCTCTAAGTTAAGGGGGAATTTTGGCGGAAAACCCGTTTTTTGCCTATTATCTCTGCAACGAAGCCTCGGATAGAAAATCTGAAAAGCGATGAGCGCGTGTCATGGTGTTATCACTGGGGGGGGGGGGGGGGGAGGAGTTCGTGGTAAATTATACTCCCCCCCACCTCCCCGGATGCCAAATTTGTTTCGAAAAAATAGGAAAAAATTGAAAAGAAACGTTAAAAATGGTTCGGAAAGTTAATAGTATTATAAAACGAAATAAGAAAAAGTATATAAAAAAAAGTTAGGGAAACGCGGTTTTTGGCGACAAAAGGCGAAGGATTTGAGAGGCGAAGGATTGGAGCTACGAAGTTGGGGAAGGCAAAAATGGAAAAAAAATGCTTTATGAAAAAATTATTTTAAAAAAAGCATAAACATTTTTTGAAAAAGTGTCGAAATCGGGGGAAAAGTTGAGGAAAAAAATCTTTAAAAAAACTCAATTTCTATTATCTCTTTCAGAAGTTTCACTTGCTTATAAAGGTGAGGCGCGTATTTTTTTACTGTACTATTTCAAATATGGTCTTTCTAATGGAAAAAAAAATAAAAATTCACTGTCCATAAAGTCGTCCGGACCCTATACACGTTTTTATGCTTTTTAACATTTCCGTATGAAATTAATTCATTTATTTATTTATTTATTTCCAAAATAAACGGGCAAGCCCAATTATAAATTTAATATATAGATAAGTACAAGTTAGCAATCTTACAACTAAAAATAAAATAAACGAACAATGGATGTAAAGGATTTAACTTAAAATTAAACATGTGGGCAGTTATTAAAAACAAAACAAAAAAAAATGGACAGAATTAAAATTCAATAATAAACAGAGTATAGATAAAAGTTTAAATAAAAATACAATTATCAAAAACAGGAACAAATAGTGATGAAAGAGCCTTAAAATGTCAATAAAAGGTAGCACCATATTTATTATTGCACATGAGTTAAGGTTAAATAGTATAAGTAGTTAATAGTATCTACTTTATCCAATATCTTATGTCAAATGAGCCACAGACGATGTAAACACATCAACCTCAATCTCATTAGCATATCTCAGTGCCTTGTCGATTGAGCTGTGCTTCCCATATGTGGTTCTGTGAAAACCAACAGCAAAAGACCTCACCTCCCTCAAGCTCCTACCAGGAACCCTAATATTTATCAAGGACAATAAGTACTGACATTCCATTGCACCTCTCAAAAGTTTAATGACAAGCAGTAGGTCGAAAAACTTGCGACGTTCATGTAAAGACCCGAGAGCAAGAAGATCTGCAATTTCTGAATAATTCAGTTCATCCCAGCCTATTTTTAGTTTAAAACCAATATATTTAACAAACTTTCTTTGCACCGTTTCTATAGTGTTAATATGGACTTCAAAATGAGGCGACCAAACACTTGTACGGTTTTCCAAGTGAGATCGCACCAATGCAGTGTAAAGTGATTTTAAAGCCCATATGTTTTGAAAGTGCTTGGTATGTCGTTTAACAAAGCCAAGAAGTTTAAGTGCTTTATTACAACAACTGTTGACATGTTCATTAAATGTCAGCTTAACATCAAAAAGAATCCCTAAATCCCTGATAGTGTCCACGCGCTCCAGGAAATGATGACACAGACTGTAATCATGTAATACAGGATTCAACCCGCGGGTAAACTGAATGTATTTACACTTATCAAGGTTGAGACTAATTTTGTTCGCACTACACTAGTCCTTAAACCTGCCAAGATCATCCTTCAACCGACCAATATCACCCTCAGAAATTTTAAGGTCATCTGCATAAAGCAGGAACTGACAATGATGAAAACATGTGATAATGTCATTGACAAATAAGTTAAAAAGGTGGCAAGCCAAGTGACCTCCTTGAGGCACTCCATATGTTACCTCAATGACCCCTGCCAGGTGAGATTTAACTTTCACCAGCTGTTTTCTGTTAGTTAGATAAGAACGCAACCAAACTAGCAGAGAACCACCATTACCATATCGACTCAGCTTCCACAGCAGGATTTCATGATCGACTCTGTCAAAAGCTTTGGAAAAGTCTGTATAAACAGAGTCAACTGCCACACCTCTCTCCCAGGCTCCCACCAGAGTCTGCTCATAAACAAGTAGATTAGTTATAGTTGATCTACCCTGCAAAAACCATGCTGTTGCTTAATATGTACATTCTTGCATTTATATGTCAAAAGTCTGTCACTAACTATTCAAATACCTATGCAAACTGGGTCATCAATGATATTCGCTATAGTTCTCAACATTACCTTTGTCGTCAGAATTTTTATATATTGGTGAAATATGCGAAAGCTTCCACTTCTCTGGAAAGATGCCAGTGCTAAGAGACTTGTTGTAAATAAGCCACAGTGGTCGTGAAAGTACAAAAGAACATCTCTTGATGAATTAAGGATTAATGCTGTACTTTCCTTTGTACGAAATCCTTTACAATTACAAATTCTGGCCAAAAATTATCCTGAGTTAATAAATCACCAGTTGAAGTAATTACTCCAACCTTGTAGGAGCTAAAATGAGGTCCGTCTCTTACCTTATGAACCAAGATATCTTCTTTTGTCTTAAGCTTTGTACTGATATAATCTACTACAGTTGCACATGTAGCTGCATTGCTAATCCGGCTTACAAAAAACCATTTCATCTGCTTAACACCTGTGAGACTTGACTTTGCTACTGGGTCGGTGTCGGTGTCGGTGATGAACGTTTGACGCCCCTTAAATCCGGATCGTTCAAGTTTGCCCCCCGTATTAAACAAATTTCAATAATAAATGAAGCATAATTTTGCACACATTTTGCACAATTTTGCACACCGCAAATAAAATTTTGCACACCCACACAAGGAAAACTAGAGCTGTATTTTATACATGGTGCAAACTTGACCGTTCCCCCCCGTCTGCTACAAAATTGAAAATATTTTATGCCACTCGATTCGGAAAATTTTGCACAATTTTGCACACCTATTTTCAAATTTTGCACACTTATCTGGAGAAAGTTATGAGGTGTTAAAAATTTGAGTTTACTCCCCCGTTTGTCAAAAAGTGGAGAAATTTTGATGCTGTCAGGTTCTAATAATTTTGCACACCTATTTTTAAATTTTGCACACTTTTCTAGGGATAGTTATGAGGTATTAAATATTTGCATTTCCCCCCCGTTTGTCAAAAAGTTGAAATCTTTTAATGCTGCTAAATTTAACTAATTTTGTACAATTTTGCACACTTATTTTTAAATTTTGCACACTTTTCTGGAGAAAGTTATGAGGTGTTAAAAATTTGCATTTTCCCCCCCGTTTGTCGAAATGCGGAAAATTTTTGATGCTGCTAGGTTATACTAATTTTGCACAATTTTGCACAATTTTACACACTTATCAAATTTTGCACACTTATCTGGAGAAAGTTATGAGGTGTTAAAAATTTGAATTTTCCCCCTCATCTGTCAAAAAGTGGGAAAATTTTGATGCTGCCTGGTTCTACAAATTTTGCACAATTTTGCACACCTATTTTCAAATTTTGCACACTTTTCTAGGGATAGTTATGAGGTATTAAATATTTGCATTTTCCCCCCCCGTTTGTCAAAAAGTTCAAATCTTTTAATGCTACTAGATTTAACTAATTTTGCACAATTTAGCACACCTATTTTCAAATTTTGCACACATTTCTGGGGAAAGTTATGAGGTGTTAAAATTTTGCATTTTCCACCATGTTTGTCAAAATGTAGAAAATTTTTGATGCTGCTAGTTTCTACTAATTTTGCACAATTTTGCACAATTTTGCACAATTTTGCACACCTATTTTCAAATTTTGCACACGTTTCTGGGGAAAGTTATGAGGTGTTAAAGATTTGCATTTTCCCCCTGTTAAAAAGTTTTAAAATTTTGATGCAGGTAGGTTCAATTAATTTTGCACATCAATTTTCAAATTTTGCACACTTTTCTGGGGAAACTTATGAGGTGTCAAAAATTTGCATCCCCCCCCCCTGTTTGTCAAAAAGTGGAAACATTTTGATGCTGCCAGGTTCTACTAATTTTGCACAATTTTGCACACTTTTTTTCAAATTTTGCACACCTTTTTTCAAATTTTGCACACTTTTCTGGGGAATGTTATGAGGTGTTAAAGATTTGCATTTTCCCCCAGTTTGTGAAAAATTTTTAAAATTTCGATGTTGGTAGGTTCAACTAATTTTGCACAATTTTGCACAGCAATTTTTAAATTTTGCACACTTTTCTGGGGAAAGTTATGAGGTATTAAATATTTGCATTTTCCCACCCGTTTGTCAAAAAGTTGAAATTTTTTAATGCTGCTAGATTTGACTAATTTTGCACAATTTTGCACATCTATTTTCCAATTTTGCACACTTTACGGGAAAATGTTATGAGGTGTTAAAAATAGGTGTGCAAAATTAGTTGAACCTAGCAGCATCAAAATGTTTTAACATTTTGATAGACGGGGGGGGGGGGGGGAAAGCAATTTTTAACACCTCATAACTTTCCCCAGAAATGTGTGCAAAATTTGAAAATAAGTGTGCAAAATTGTGCAAAATTAGTTGAACCTAGCAACATTAAAAGATTTAAACTTTTTGACAAACGGGGGTTCAAATTTTGCACACTTTTCTGGGGAAACTTATGAGGTGTCAAAAATTTGCCCCCCCCCCCCCTTGTTTAAAAATGTTAAAACATTTTGATGCTGCTAGGTTCAACTAATTTTGCACACCTATTTTTAACACCTCATAACATTTTCCCGTAAAGTGTGCAAAATTGGAAAATAGATGTGCAAAATTGTGCAAAATTAGTGAAATCTAGCAGCAGTAAAAAATTGGTACTTTTTGGCGGACGGGTGGGGGGGGGGGGGGGGGGGAATGCAAATATGTAATACCCCATAACTTTCTCCAGAAAATTGTGCAAAATTTGATAATAGGTGTACAAAATTGTGCAAAATTAGTTGAACCTAGCAGCATCAAAATTTTTCAACATTATGCCAAACGGGGGGAAAATGAATATTTTTAATACCTCATAACTTTCCCCAGAAAAGTGTGCAAAATTTGATAATAGGTGTGCAAAATTTTGCAAAATTAGTTAAACCTAGCAGCATCAAAATTTTCCACATTTCGAAAAACGGGGGGAAATTCAACTTTCCCCAGAAAAGTGTGCAAAATTTGAAAATAGCTGTGCAAAATTAGTTAAATCTAGTAGCATTAAAAGATTTCAACTTTTTCACAAACGGGGGGGAAAATGCAAATATTTAATAACTCATAACTTTCCCCAGAAAAGTGTGCAAAATTTGAAAATAGGTGTGTTAAATTGTACAAAATTAGTAGAACATGGCTGCATCAAAATTTTTCCACATTTTGACAAACGGGGGGGAAAATAAAAATATTTAGTACCTCATAACTTTCCCCAGGAAAGTGTGCAAAATTTGAAAATAGATGTGCAAAATTGTGCAAAATTTGCCGAATCGAGTGGCATCAACATTTTTAAATTTTGTAACAGACGGGGGGGAACGGTCAAGTTTGCCCCCCGTATAAAAAAAACAACTCTAGTTTTCCTTGTGTGGGTGTGCAAAATTTTATTTGCAATGTGCAAAATTGTGCAAAATGTGTGCAAAATTATGCATAATTTATTTTTGAAATTTGGTTAATACAGGGGGCAAACTTGATCGACCCCTTAAATCCGTAGATTTTGTAGGATTGTTGTCACCTATTTTTTTGTTACTTCCCTGCTTTGCAATAACATGAGTTACGGCTTCACTTACTTGGTCAATTGTAACATAGGGAGTAACATTCGGCGTGCCTTTTGTTTGGTTATCATCCCCAGTTTCAAAAACATTGCTATTGTTTACATTTCGATGTATGACATCACTTGCGGTCAGCAGCTTCCTGCTGACAGAGTTGGTAACATTGGTGTGGGATTGTCGAAATATCGGACCTTTCTTTTCGCTAACTTCACACTGCTTCAAAGTCAAACCAGTGACATCCGAAGACTTTGACGTTGACGCAGATATGTTATTGTTGACGACGATGGAGGAGTGCGAGGGGGAGGGTGAAATTAAAAATTTCCTAGATTTATCACATTTTTCCTCAATAATGCAGAGCTTTTCTTCTATAGGAAACGAATTAAAATTTAAATATTTCTATAATAAAAAAAATACATAAAATACACTTTAAACGCAATTCTAATATAAATGACGCTTATGTGCGCCTATAATAATCTTTATATTAGAGAATAAATGACTAACACACATCAATGTTTAGTTATCTTCTGGTTTTATTGCTATAAAAAGAGTTAGTGAAGGTGCTCTGTCTATAAATGAAAAAGTTATTATTTTTAGCATCGACAATGCCCCTAAACACTAAAATTCAATAATCGATGTTGCAAAAATAGTTAAAATGTATTCAAAAATGGCCCAATCAAATTAACTAAATATTTATCAACATTAATACCAATGTTTCACATAAAGAATATTACGACTGCAAAATCTGTACCAAAGTTACCACAGTTTACGGTATTATTTATTATTCTTAGAATTTTTTCGATATAAATTGTTCCTTTATAAATGCAGAACTATGAAAATAATAATAATAATAATAAAATAAGCCTCTGCCTTTATAGCATGCTTTTAAAAATATTGACGAAGGAGTCATTTTGCTTATGTAAATGACCTCATTGGTCGAGAGCGACAAGAATGCAGTTGATTCCTGGTAGACAGACTGACAAATAAACTAATTAGGTCGCAGGCTGCAAAAGGTCTTGACCTGATGAAATGTAGTCTACACGGTGACGAATAAAATAATGCCCATAGAAATATATTATAATAATTGCAATATACATAGTGCGCTTTTGAAGCCACCTAATATCTTTTAAATATTGCTTTATTGGCGTAGCTATAGGGGGGTACATGGAAGTGTAAAATATTTAATATTTAGGCAAAAATAATTACTACGTTACATTTAGAACCTGCATTTAATGCTTTGGACGGGTATTCAAATGCTCTGCTTAATTTAACTACATCGATAAATCAATGAGTGGGCCAAAAACTATTTTGGGCACGCATTTGGAATCCTAAAGTGTGCCACTTGAAGAACACGGGCACACAGGTGTCTTCTGGTAGTTATAATATCGATGTATTTTTATATATTGCCCGCTCCAAAGTAGTATCGAATAATTTAAATTCAATTTAAGTGGGTTATCACTTTTAGTTTTAATGCCTTCCCACTAATAACTAACGATATAAAATTAATTGTTTGTTTTGTGTTATTATAATTATTATTGCTACTTTTATCACTAATAGGCACTCAAATTAGAAATTATTATAAAAGTGCTTCCAGATCTTAAGTGCGCACTTTGTATCAAATAATTTATAAAAAAAAACCTGTAAAGCTGATGTATTCCATAATGATAAGATTTATATGTCTATATACGGTGGCATGTATTTAAAATGATTGATTGATGCATGAAGGAATACGGTTAACATTTTTTATATTTTATTTATGATTCTTTATTGCCCACATAAGATTCGTCACAAAAGAACAGAAGTTTGCGCTTTTAATGTGCCCACTTATTTATTCTCACATAATTTGAATATAAATTTCAACAAAAATGTTTACACGTTTACATAATAAATTGAAATATAAAATATAAGACACTCATGTATAGACGATAAAATCACACTAAAACTATAGACAAATACAATTAATCATTACAATCAAAGGAATAAAAGCATCTAGATAACAACAAAGAACATCGATACACACATACGCATCTCATATAGGGTTGCAAAAATATATATATTGTCACGACTAACAACCATCCGAACGTTTTTGTGCTACCCTATAGAACTAGCCGCCGCCGCCGCGCCGTGCCCCTCGTTTCTTTGTCTGTATGACTCATCGCCTGGCCGGTCGCGAAGTTTCAGGATCGCTGGACTGGAATTATCTCGATGGCCTCGTCGAGATCATATAGAGTGGCCTCGGAATACTTCCCGAATGTTCGTGATAGATTTGAGATTATATATAAGCAGACCTAAGGCGAATGTTAGTCAGTTCAGTTCAGTTAATCATTGAGTGTTGAATAGACATTAGTGGTAAAGTTATAAGAGTAGTATAGAGTGTTAAATTGTATACAGTGGTAGTGAATAAAGAGAGTATTAGTTGAAAATAGCAAAGTTGTAATTCTGTTAAGAAAAAACGTAACATTTGGTGTCCGAAGTTGGATTGTGAAGGGACCGGACTTGCGAAGTATTTTTCGAGGAAAGAAGTACAAGTACGTCAACGAGACCGTTTGATTGGTGGATTCTGGTAAAATTTTATAACATTCTATGGTCAATACAAGGCAACAAACGGCGGAAATGGAGCAAATAAATAAAATGTTGGCCGATTTTATGGATAATTTAAATGCTGAGAGGCGAGCGGATCGGGAAGAGGAAGAACGTAAAAAGCAGATAGAACAGGACCGGCTTCAGAAAATTTTTCAAGATCAAGAAGATAAAAAGCAAGCAGATCGGGAAGAGGATGAACGTAGAAGGCAAGCAGATCGGGAAGAGGATGAACGTAAAAGGCAAGCAGAACAGGACCGGCTACAGAAAATTTTACAAGACCAAGAAAATAAAAGGCAAGCAGAACAGGACCGGCTGCACAAAATTTTTCAAGATCAAAAAGATAAAAGGCAAGCAGAACAGGACCGGCTTCAGAAAATTTTGCAAGACCAGGAAGAGAAAAGGCAAGCAGAGCAGGACCAGCTTCAGAAATGGATGCTTGATGTAATTGTAGGCGAGCAAGGAAAATTACAGAAAATATTGGACGGGCAGAATGAGAAATTTGAAAAAGAAGTAAACAATATACAAAAAGAAGTTGGAACTGTACAAAAAGAAGTGGGAAATGTACAAAAAGAAGTAGGAGACGTACAGAAAGAAATGAAGAATCTACAAGCAGAAGTTACCAGACTAAAACATCAAGTACCAACCGAGAAGGCATTCGCCTCAGGACAAAACATCAAACCTCCAACGTATGACGGTCAAACATCGTGGACAATGTACAAAAGGCAATTTGAAGCCGCTACTGTTGCCAACGGTTGGAATAACGAAGAAATGGCTACATCACTAGTGGTTGCGCTTCGTGGATCTGCCCTGGAACTATTGCAGACTATTCCCATCAGTCAACAGGGGAAATATGACATACTTGCAGCTGCCCTGGAGAGACGATTTGGAGACCAACATAGAAGGCAACTGTATCAGGCACAAGTTAAGTCCCGACATCAGAAGCCTGGTGAAAACCTGCAAGAGTTTGAGTCAGAGATTAGACGTCTCATTCAACTGGCCTACCCGGGAGAGACAGAGGAATTTCAAGAGGAACTTGCTGCCCAGTATTTCGTGGATGGTATCAGAGATCTAGAAACTCAGAAAATGCTACGCCTAGCCAAATTTGATAACAGCAGTGAAGCTTTGGGCCGAGCCCTAGAAATCGAGGCGGCCTGTAACATCTCCAAGCCAAAATTCAGGGCCGTATCCATCCAGGAAGAAAACCCGACAAACAGCTGTGAATTAACTGAGATGGGTGAAATTTTGAAGAAATTGACGGAAGTTCTTCAGGCCACGAGGAGATTCAGGGAGCCAATGGAAGATAGGCCACGTAACCGAAATACATCAAATCAGTGCTATAGATGTGGCAGGACTGGGCATTTCAAAAGAGACTGCCGAGTACAACTACGGTCTAGATCTCCATCCAGAGACGCTAGGGCCTTCAAGTCAAATCAGGAAAACTTCAATTAGTCAACATTGCGGGGCGGGTGTTGGCTAAAGAAGATAAAGCCCCCAGGATCGTCTCCATAAAAAGCCTAGGAAAAGCCGCCGACAGTCTAACAATTACAGGAAAGATCAACGGAAGAGCCATAACAATTACTGTTGACACTGGTGCGGCGGTGTCTTTGATAAGGTCCAACAGAGTGAATAGAGTAGAAGTTCTACCCATATCAAAGAATGTAGTTTTACGTACAGTTACCGGTGAGACAGCTGAAGTACTTGGGGAAATGGATATCGAACTTCAACTGGGACGAATTAAACTACACCACACAGTGTTAGTCGCCGACATCGAGGACGAATTTATTTTGGGGATGGATCTCATCGGTCAACATGGATTCTCTTTTGACAACAAGCTTAATCTTCTGAAGTTTGGCACCGAAGAGTTCATCCTTAACAAAACAGA
Source organism: Pissodes strobi (assembly GCA_016904865.1). Lineage (NCBI taxonomy): Eukaryota > Metazoa > Arthropoda > Insecta > Coleoptera > Curculionidae > Pissodes > Pissodes strobi. The sequence goes on along the minus strand of MU184675.1, from coordinate 100,952 downwards.
CGATGGCACACCGACTAAAGTAGTGGCGGCATGTACTGTCAGAATAAGCGGAAATACCGAGCAGATAATTTTTGGGAAATTGGAGAAGGATTTTGGAGGCTGCATCGGACTTATCCAACACCACGATTTGCCTTGCAAACACCTCGTAGGCAAAGCACTAGTCAAAACCGACGGCGAAATACCGATAAGGATAGCAAATATTTCATCCAATTCCATCAAAATCAATAAAGGAGATGTAATAGCCACTTGCGAGCCGGTGCAGTGGGTAACCAGTTGCGAAACGCAGTCAGCAGTAACACCCTCAACATCACCTAAGGAAGTCCTAGAACATTTCCAGAAGTCGTGGCAACATCTGTCTTCCGAAGAACTGAAGAGAGCTGCACAATTTATCAAAGAGCAGAGTACAGCCTTTGAAAAGAAAAACGGCAATACTGGAAGAACGAACATCATAAAACATAAAATCGACACTGGGAGTGCTCACCCCATACGGCAGCATCCTCGGAGGTTACCAGTGACGAAGCAGCAAGAGGTTACCACTTTAGTGGATAAAATGCTTGAAGATGGAATTATTGAAGAGTCATCAAGTCCATGGTCATCTCGTGTTGTCTTAGTCACCAAGAAGGATGGGACTACCAGATTCTGCGTGGACTATAGAAGGCTTAATGACGTCACCAAGAAGGACAGCTATCCACTTCCCAGGATTGACGACACGTTGACGACACTAGCAGGTTCTCATTGGTTCTCAACACTCGATCTAAAGAGCGGATACTGGCAAGTAGGCATTGACGAACAGGATAAGGAAAAGACTGCCTTCTCTACCGGAAGTGGTTTATATCAGTTTAAAGTTATGCCCTTCGAACTATGCAATGCCCCCGCTACTTTTGAGCGTCTTATGGAAGTTGTTCTACGCGGCCTCACTTGGAAGACATGCCTGGTCTATCTTGATGATATAATGGTAATGGGAAAAACTTTCGAAGAGCACCTACAAAATCTGCATGAAGTTTTTACTAGGATCAAGAATGCTCAGCTCTTACTGAATCCAAAGAAATGTTTTCTCTTCCAACAAAAAGTTGAATTTCTCGGGTACGTCGTGTCATCAGAGGGAATCCAAACTGATCAACGAAAGATGACAGCAATCAAAGACTAAATTTGTATTGGACACAGACGCCAGCAACACCGGCATCAGAGCAGTTTTATCTCAAGTACAAGCAGGAGAAGAACGGGTTATCGAATACTACAGTCGAACACTTTCGAAACCTGAACGTAACTACTATGTAACCCAAAAAGAGCTTTTGGCAATAGTACGGTCTGTTGAGCATTTCCATCAATATCTATATGGGCAAGAATTTCTGATAAGGACTGATCATGCAGCACTTAAATGGCTTTTGGATATAAAACAACCTGAAGGACAAGTAGCCAGATGGCTTGAAAAGTTATAACAATATACAACAATATAACTTTAAGGTTAAGCACAGAGCAGGGAGATTGCATAATAATGCAGATGCTTTATCCAGAAGACCATGCGCCGATAATTGTAAGCATTGCCAAAGAGTAGATCAACGAGAAGGATTAGGCTAACGAAATTTGAGGTTGATCAGCAGTGGACCACCGAGCAAGTTAAAAAGGATCAGCTTGAAGATAGTGAAATAGCACTATTGCTAAGAGCTAAAGAAGACCAGCAACCAAGACCAAGCTGGAGCGAGATATCAAATAAAGGACATGCTTTTAAAACTCTGTGGGCTCAGTGGGACTCCCTGGTGGTGGAAAATGGACTTCTTAAACGAGCCTGGGAAAGCGCCGATGGCAAAGTAGTGAAGACCCAGTTAGTGGTACCAAGGAGGAAGATATCGGAAGTTCTGGAAGAAGTTCATAATGGAAAGTCTGGTGCTCATCTCGGAGTGAACAAAACGATTGACAAGATTCGCGACAGATTTTACTGGGTCAACTACTGCCAGGATGTGTAATCGTGGTGTCGGCAGTGCTCAACCTGTGCCGCAAGCCAAGGACCCGAAACAAGATCTAGGGGCAAAATGAAACAGTATAATGTGGGCCTACCGTTTGAACGTATCGCCATTGACGTAGCTGGCCCTTTTCCAGAAACAAATAATGGTAACAAGTATATTTTAGTGGCAATTAACTACTTCAGTAAATGGCCTGAAGTCTTTGCAATCCCCAATCAAGAAGCTGTTACCATAGCAGAGGTCCTTGTGAGTAACCTATTCAGCAGATTTGGTGTTCCGTTAGAGCTGCATTCAGATCAAGGACGCAACTTCGAATCCAAGGTTTCCCAGAAAGTCTGTGAATTACTCAACATCCATAAAACACGGACTACCGCCTTACATCCACAATCAGCCGGCATGGTTGAGAGGTTTAACAAGACCATTGAAGAACATTTGTCAAAAGTAGTAGATGAACATCAGAAGGATTGGGACCAACACATACCACTATTTTTAATGGCCTATAGATCAGCAGTCCATGACACGACAGGACTAACACCAGCTATGGTTTTATTTGGAAGAGAACTCCGCTTACCCTGCGACCTATTATTCGGAACGCCAGACAACCAGGATATGGAAATTCAAGATTACGCGGAGTCCCTTAAGGAAGTTACTATACATCCATGAATTAGCCAGAGAAAACACGGAGAAAGCCAGTGACAGAATGAAGACACGATATGATCTCAAAGCTAATTCTATGGGATTTCAGATGAACGATAAAGTCTGGTTATATAATCCGCAAAGGAAGAAAGGAATATCTCCCAAGATAACGCCAGTATGGGAAGGGCCCTATACAGTCATCAAAAGAATTAATGACGTTGTGTATAGAATTCAGCGTAGTCCCAGAAGCAAACTGAAAGTTGTTCACCTCGACAGACTGAAATCATACCACGGACATACAGTGTCTGATCGGGACGATCAGGTTTAAGAGGGAGGCAATGTCACGACTAACAACCATCTGAACGTTTTTGTGCTACCCTATAGAACTAGCCGCCGCGCCCGCCGTGCCGTTCGCTTCTCTGTCTGTATGAATCATCGCCCGGCCGGCCGCGAAGTTTCAGGATCGCTGGAATTATCTCGATGGCCTCGGCGAGATCATATAGAGTGGCCTCGGAATACTTCCCAAATATTCGTGATAGATTTGAGATTATATATAAGCAGACCTAAGGCGAATGTTAGTTAGTTCAGTTCAGTTAATCATTGAGTGTTTAATAGATATTAGTGGTAAACTTATAAGACTAGTTAGTGAATTAAATTGTATACAGTGGTAGTGAATAAAGAGAGTATTAGTTGAAAATAGCAAAGTTGTAATTCTGTTAAGAACCCATGGGAAAAACGTAACAATATAATATACTCTTGAAACTCGATGAAACGAAAAAGCGACAGCAAATCCATACGATGCAGCTTGCGAGAGAGTGAGATAGAACACAATTATCCAATTGATACATGTTTGCTAATAAGAGTAAAAAGTAAAAAATAGTTCTCGTTTGATCAGTGAAGTTAACACGTTCGCGGACACTGACGTCATTTCACGTCAGGGCAATTAATTGCGCTCAAATTGTCACAGTGATAAAATATGAATTTGATAACATAGAAAAACGTAACATATATCTTCATAATCTTCTTTCTTGACATGTTTGCTGCAGTTCCGCTTGTTTTTTTTATCTTGTAACATCGCCTAACTCATTTTCCCCGTTTTTCCAATGTGCAATACATGGAAAATTAGTTTTTGAGCACTTTTCTTCAACCTGTAATGTTGCTATTGCATATAGCAACATTACAGGTAATGCCACCAACACGAAAATAAAACGATTCAGATAATTTTTTAAGGTTAGTCAGGTCACTTAAACATACCTTAACCTTAATATAGGCCCTAAATAATGATTCCCTAACTAAAGTAAATATCTATAAAACTGTCCAAAGTTAGCCAAAAACGTTTAAGAAACAAGCTAAAACCACCTAAACGCCCGTAAGATAATGCAAATATCAATTTTTATCTAATTTTATATTTTAATAATCTTGACTCACATTTGCATGGTGAAAACCCTGTGCGCACCGTTACCCCCTGCGTACAATTCGTCCGACTCTCCCCTAATATAACTTCATCTATGTAAGGCCTAACAGGCTTCCTTCCTTACGATTACTTTTATTAGATACGCATTTTGATAATTAATATTCATGTCATATTACCGATGGTAATAAATAATTGTCAATAATCCATACATTTCATTAGCATGTGTGTCGATAATTTCGGCGGTAGCTTTGATTCAAATTCAATAGATTTGCAAAATTCAACACACAATCCTTAAGTTAAATAATAACAGGCGTGTAAGCGCCAATTTGCAAGTTATTACCTTTAATTAAATGTATACATTCAATAGAATAATGTATTACTATTTTGCATTAATTACAGCTATTAATATTGTCACGATAATAGGATTAAATGAAAAAAAAATATGCATTTATAAATTAATTATAGGTTTCTTACTTTTTATGATTTAGAAA